>CAUYON010209545.1:0-21390 GCA_963573935.1 Arctocebus calabarensis | reverse complement strand
TTAGTGGTAAAATACTGAAAATTTTGCCAAAATCATAAAAAAAGATAAGAACACCTACTGAAAGAACCAAGCTGAATCCATTTTGTTAAAACTAACTCATTTTGTTCCACAGCCTTTCACTAATTCTACCTTGCCCCACAGCCTTTCGCAGCTACACATCAAAGGTTAATTTATGGCTGCATGCCAAAGACTCAATTTATACCTGAATACCAAAGGTGATAGGCAACCTGCTTCCTCTCCCACCTGGGGCTCCAGAACGTCTGCCCCAAGCGATAAGGGTGCCTAACACAGGCCATCCCCAGTAGTAAATATTTCCCCAGGCCATCCTGGTAGCAAATATTTGCCCAGGCCAATTATCCCAGAACAGACATTGACCAGGCCCTTATGCCCCCTATCAGCTCTTCCCAGCAGTTTGCGCCCAAGACCCCCTCCCTTTGTTCCTTTCTGTACCCTTAAAACTGCTCTTCTCTCTGCAGGCGAGGCTTTTCTGCTGTCCTGCCTTGTCAGAAGCAGAAAGCCTTGGCTAGCCAATAAATTTTTTTTTGCCTCTTGCTTTTGCATCGGACTTGGTTAATGGGTGATTTGGGGAAGGGACCTCACGATTTAGGCACAACACTACTATAACAAGTTCTATTCAGCATATCAAGTAGGTTGGAGCCAGAGCAACAGGGCAAGAAAAAATATGCATAAAAAAAGGCCAGGAGCAGGGGCTCACGCCTACAATCCTAGCACTCTGAGAGGCTGAGGCGGGTAGATTGCTTGAGCTCAGGAGTTCTAGACCAGCCTCAGCAAAAGCAAGACCCCCTTCTCTAAAAACTAGCCGGGTATTGTGGCAGATGCCTGTAGTCCCAGCTACTTGGGAGACTGAGGCAAGAGGATCACTTGAGTACAAGAGTTTGAGGTTTCTGTGAGCTATGATACCGCAACATTCTACTGAGAGCAATAAAGTGAGACTTTGTCTAAAAACAAAAAAAAATGTATAAAGATTGGAAGGAACAAAATAAAACCACCTTTAATCACAGCTTTGTTTACAAGCTAAAAAACAATCTATAAATCATATGCAATATTTATATGAATTTATCAAGATAGCTGAATCCCAAAGAGTTAAACCTAAATACATTTTCTTGGGACACAGTCTTGTTCTATCACCCCAGCTAGAGTGTAGTGGTGTCATCATAGCTCATTGCAACTTTGAACTCCTAGGTTTAACCAATCCTCCTGGCTCAGAGTAGCTGAGACTACAAGCATGTGTCATAACACCCAGCTATTTTGTTTTATTTTGTGTAGAGACGGGGTCTTGCTCTTATTCAGGTTGATCTTGAACTCCTGAGTTCAAGCAATCCTCCTGCCTCAGTCTCCCAGAATGCTAGGATTATAGGTGTGAGCCACAGTGCCTGGCCTAGACACATTTTTTTTCCCAAGAAAAATTAATTCTTACTAAAATTTTTAATACACATCATAAGAATGTCATAAAAACACTAACGACCCAAGATCTTAATTTAAAGGTTATTTTCCACATAGTTATTAGCTAAAACTCAGGAGTCATTATAACTCTGATCATTGCTGTCATTTTTTTCTGACATCAGGTAAGGCCCCTAAATATATGATAAACTTCACAATATATTTGATATTTAATCCAAGTAGAACAAATAAAACAGCATTCATTGTGACAATTTTACTTATAGCCCCCAGCTTAATGATCTTACTGACTAATTAGAGGTTGGTTACTCATAAATGTTTCACTAAATTATATCATTTTCTCTACATAAATTCCTTATATTTTTTCTTATTTTTTCTTTCTCTTTTCTGTTTATGGCTTTAAACGTAACTTTTTGCCTATTATATACTACTTTATCAAGGGGAAAAAAAGCAAAGAATACATGTTTAAAAAAATCATTAGTGATATGCCCTCATGTCACTGCTTTGTTGATTTTTCTTTTAAAATTATCAGTTTGTAGCTTAGCACCTATAGCTCAGCGGCTAGAGCACCAGCCATATACACCGGAGCTGACAGGTTCAAATTCAGCCTGGGGCCTGCCAAACAACAATGACAACTACAACCAAAAACTAGCCAGGCATTGTGGTGGGTGCCTGTAGTCCCAGCTACTTGGGAGGCTAAGGCAAGAGAATGGCTTAAGCCCAAGAGTTTGAGATTGCTGTGAGCTCTGACAGCACAGCACTCTACCGAAGGTGACAGCTTAAGACTCTGCCTCAAAAAAAAAAAAAAAAAATCACCAATTTGTAATGTGTTCAGTGTAAAATTTTTTAAAATGTAATTGCATATCCCTTCACTGAGTTATGATTAGCAGTGATGTGTGTATGTGAATAGATATACACAAAAATATTTACATATGTAATACATTTACATACTTGTGCACCCAAGTGAAATAAAGTACACTCCGCTTTCTTTTTTATTTGTGATACCTCTGTGATATCTTCTGCAAGTATATAAAATATATCTGGGTGTAAAAATTACAAAATATTCATCATGTTAACACAGTATGTGTTATTTAAAAAATGTATTTTTGCCTTTTTGTATCCATACATTTCAGTACATGTTTAATAAGCTTTGTCAGCTACATCTAGAGAAAGGCAATTACTTTATAAAAGAATAGACAAATTTAAAACTTTGCTAAAAAAAACTCAAATTAATTTTAAATACCCAGGACCATTTTATAGTCCTTCCATAATCTTGTATCAATATATAAAAGGATATCTTGTTATCTATTTAATGTCCAATAAGTTTTTGGTATATTTAATGTACTAATTGCCAATTCATGCTTATTTTTGTGTATATCATTGGTGCATTTTACTAGTTCCATTTGCTAATGAGACTATCACTTCATAATTATTTGAATACCAAAATCTTACATGTTAAGCCCATATATATGCATAAAGGCAACTTACCTTCACTTATGTTCTAAATACTTCTTGTTAATGACTTGATTCTAATATATAGTATGCAAATCATTTCACCATATAAAAGATGTTTTTCTAAAGAAAAATTACGTTACATATTTAATTACATCATATACAACATTTGTGCTACAACACAAGAAAAAATATTTCAGCTTTTTATTTTTCAGTGAGCTTTTTTAAAATTTTACTGTGTTTTGTTGCTCTTGCCAATGTAATGAGTTATCTTTATAGTTAATTAAATGAAAAAATTTGGATTGATACAATAGGTAATGGAGTTGTAAATGACATTAGTAAACTATATATTTGGTATCTATATGAAGTATAAAGAATATAAGTGAACAAATATATACTAACAGACAACATCCAAGAAATAGAGATACATTGCATACATACCCAAGCAGGATGATTTAAAAGATAGCTGCCTTCCTGATGCATGGAGAAGCAAAGAAAATGCAGCAGCATCTTTCCAAAGCTGAAAGAGAAAATATTCAAGCCAAAATTCTACATCCAGCAAAATTATCCTCTCAAACTGAGATGAAATAAACAGCTACATAAACAAACCTGAGGTAATCTGTTACTGGCCAACCTCAAATATACATAATGCAACAGGAAGTTCCTCTAGCTGAAGAGAATTGACACATGATAGAAACTAGGAACTACAAGAAAAGAGTGAAGAGACACGAGAGGAAAAATGTTTGTAGGAATATTAGAGATTTTTTAAATTACTTCATTAAAAGGCAAATGACACTTGAAGCAAAAATGGTAAGTGGAACTGTAGATGAGAAATATATGCGAAATTCATCAAACCATAAGATTACGCTTTATATCTTTAATGTGGTTTATCTCCTTCATCAAAATAAGAGAAGTTAAAGACAAGGATGAACTATAATTACATGATAAAAGATTTAAATTAAATACTTGCCAAGAAGAGAGGAAAAGAGAGAGAAAATAAATGTAATTGTACTGTTGCAAAGTTATATTTATACAAAGTAATATGATCCTAACTAGAAATAAATCAAGATAAGTGAAAGATTCATACCCTAGTACCTTCAGCAATGATGAACATGACACAAAGTGAGATAAGAAATATTCTGTTTCCTATTGTTGAGTAACAAATTACCAAAAAATATATTGGCAATATATACATTCCACATTTCTTTGTTTTTCATTAGGCTATACCTCAATGATATACCTCCACCATATACTGTAATCTGCACCTGTTATGTGCTAGAAGCTAACACAGGTGTCTAACCTGCAGCCTGCAGGCTACATGCAGATTTTGTGAGGAACTTTTTGCTTATGTGTGATGTTGGAAATCCCCAAAAGTATGCATACAACTTCTTTTTGCTAATCAGTTTTCATTAGCATTTGTGTATTTAATGCGTAACCCAAGACACCTCTTCTTCCAATGTGCAGCAGAGGAAAAAAATTGTTGAATACCCCTGATAGGGTATCAATGAAAAAAATTTAATTGGAGAATGTTGAACAAATAATGACAAAAAGCTTCACTACTTAGGTAGATTATTGCCACAAATATTTGTTATCTTATTGCTATAAATATTTATTAAATTAATTGGCCATAGAAGAAATACTTAAAAGCAAAGACATATTTAAAAAAATATATATGTGTAGAATTGTCTGTTTCCATTAAACACCAAACCAGCCATTTCCATTCAACCACTCTGCTGAGAATAACTTAGGAGAGCTGGAAGATATTAAACAGCCTATTTGAAAGCACCACAAACCCAAGGAAGCAAGAAGTTGAGGTGAATGGATCTCAGTGAGAACTCTGATGGGTAAGACTCAAATTTGGTACTCCTTTTCCTTCAAAGTTTTTCCTAATTCAAAGAAGGTGAATAAGGAGCCAAGATGCTAACTAGAAAGTTCAAGCTATAAACTTAAGCAGCTTACCAGGTTTTCCAGTAGTTTCATCAATGCAGAGGACACAGACTGGGTTCAGGACCTACTGCAGTAGAGAGGATCTGAAAAACAGCCCAAAGGTTGTCATGTCATCCCCAGTGGGCTATGTCCTTAGTATTGATAAGAAAAGTGCGCGCTCTCTCTCTCTCTCTCTCTCTCTCTCTCTCTCTCTGTCTATCCGTAGGCTCTTTGGCTAGGAGTATATATAGTCACATGGGGCCCTCGGTAGTTACATTTAGCTGGGCTTGGTAGTTACATTAAGCATGTCTGGAACAACATGTCTGGGTCACAAATGAATGGCTATAATCCCTTTCGTTCCCAGGCCTAGGAAACGGGGACCCCCTGCCCACCCTCCAGCCTGCTGATTCCACTGCTTGCTGCCACTCCACCAACATCACCAAGGCAGAGGCAGCCAGTCTGTGCCCCCCCCCCCAGCTTCACAAGCTGGCTGGGATACCACTTGTCCTGTATCACTATGAATCTGACAAAGGCTTGATAACTAGGATCTATTGCGAATTCAAATTAATCAACAAAAAAATAGTTAACAGGCGGTGCCTGTGGCTCAGTGAGTAGGACGCTGGCCCCATGTATCAAGGGTGGCAGGTTCAAACCTGGCCTTGGCCAAACTGCAACAACAACAACAAAAAAAATAGCCAGGCATTGTGGTGGGTGCCTGTGGTCCCAGCTACTCAGAAGGCTGAGGCAAGAGAATCACTTAAGCCCAGGAGCTGGAGGTTGCTGTGCGCTGTGTGACACCATGGCACTCTTCCAAGGGCAATAAAGTGAGACTCTGTCTCTACAAAAAAAAAAAGTTAACAATCCCATCTATCACATGAATAGAACCTACTCGGGAAAGAAAGATGAATAGCTAACAAACTTATGAAAAAATGTTCATTGTCCCTAATCATCAAAGAAACGCAAATTGAAACCACTCTGAGACATCACCTAACCCCTCTCCAGTGAGACTGGCCCACATCACAAAGTCCCAAAGCTGCAGATGCTGGTGCAGATGTGGAGAGAGGGGGACACTTTTACATTGATGATGGGACTGCAAACTAATACAGTTTGCAGTATTTGAAAAGAAGTATGGAGACTCCTCAAGGAACTTAAATTAGATCTCCCATTTGACACTGCAATCCTACTAGGCATTTACCCAGAAGAAAAAAAAATCCTTTTATCATAAGGAAATTTATACTAGACTTTATCATAGCTTGCCAGGAGCAGGGTCGTTTAAGACCTGTGGAGCTAGGAGTGATTGACTGAAGAAAAATAAAGTTAAAAACGGGGAGAGATTAAAAAGATAGGACATACAGAATAGAGTTTTCAAAGGTGGGAACACAGGGGACCACCGCTAGCTTGTGCAGTTCCAGCAAATGGCCCTGAGTGTTTGTTCCACTCAGCTTTTATTGAAGGCTATTATCTCATTTAGTCCAGAAGGTAAGCTAAGGAAGGGAACAAAAACGTCAGCAGTTTCTATGAGTAAGCATGCTAGTTCTTATTCTGTCTATAATCATTAACTTTAAGGGTCAGAGCAGCCTTGAGAAATCTGAAACCTGAGCCTTGTGGCCTTGTGTGGGGGCAGCCTCCTGTCTGTGGTCACAGACACAGATTCCTCAAGGGAGGTTAATCCCCTTATTTTTCTGTGGAGTACAACCCACAGTGTTATCTCCTCTGAAGAACTGGTATAACCCAAGAATTTTCCTCTGATCTCCACCCCAGAGGTGTCTTCCTCTGTAATAAGGGTACAAGCCCCTC
The DNA here is from genome assembly GCA_963573935.1 of Arctocebus calabarensis. Lineage (NCBI taxonomy): Eukaryota > Metazoa > Chordata > Mammalia > Primates > Lorisidae > Arctocebus > Arctocebus calabarensis. The sequence goes on along the minus strand of CAUYON010209545.1, from coordinate 14,796 downwards.
TGCTCATATTTCAGGGCTTGGCCTATTCCCTTGATCTCTGCTCTGACCATAATACAAATCCACAATGGGTATTTGCTTTGACTGTTGACTGGGCAGGGGACGGCCTGGTCGATGTTCCTCCCCAGGCCTTGCACACAGCCTCCTCTATGACAAGTACTTATTCAGAGTGCTTGCAGACCCAGCAGGGGTGTTTGCAAGCTATATCCCTTACAGGCCAGGCTTCTAGTAAAAGCAGGAACTGCTCAGAGAAGTAATTTAGCCGCTGGTTTAAAAATAAACTAGCTAAACTGTTTTTATTCCACCTTCCTCAACTTATTTCTCTGTTTTTCCCTTTTTCTAGGGGTGTTTTCCCTTGCCCAAAATGGAGTCTTTGGTCCCCATTCTGCCTGCAGCAGCTCAATTTACAATCATCAAAATGTGGAAACAACCTAAATGCCCACCTATCCAGGACTGGATTAACAAGCTGTGGTGTATGTATACCACAGAATACTATTCAGCCATTAAAAAAGATGGAGACATTACATCTTTTGTATTAACCTGGATAGAGTTGGAACACATTCTTCTTAGTGAAGTATCACAAGAATGGGGAAGCAAGAATCCAATGTACTCAATTCTAATATGAAGCCAGCAGACAGTCTAATACACACCACATAAGAGGAAAACTCACATCAATTCAAGGTAGAGAATGGGGGAACAAGGGAGTTGGGGAGAGGGGAGGAGAGAGTGGGATGGGTGTGCTCCAATTTAATGGGCACAATGTTAGGGTGTATGGCACACAATTATACGAAGGGCTTTATTTAACAAATGGGAACAATGTAACCTAATTTGTTGTACCCTCAATTAACCTGAAACAATAAAAAAAGCACTCCCAAAATACGTTACGAGACCCCTATAAAGTTTATACTAAACTGATAAGGACATTACACATAAAGATCAAAGGTGTTTATGACTCATGAAAAAAGCAAAAAATGAATAAACATTAAATAAATTTTACAAACAAATCAAAGATACCTCAATTATAATGTCCCATGAATAAAATATGTTTCATCCAAGAAAGGATTTTTGTTGTTTTATCACTTTGAAATCAAACCACTTTGGCAAACAAAGGAATAAAATCATGTCACTATTGTAATAGATAAAGAAAAACCTTTTGACATAATTTACTACTCATTTGTGATTTTTTTAAAACGCAGAAAATTATAGTAAATATTATACTTACTGGTTTAATACTAAGAACCTCTCCATGACATCACAAAAGAGATAAAAATGCATACATACTATCACTAGATCTGTTAGACATTTTCTGGCAGTCATAGCCTAGGCAATAAAGCAGAGGAAAAAAGAAAAAGAGGAAAAAAGGCATAAAGCCTGGAAAAGAAAAAACTAATCCACTTATATTCATAAATTGCATATTTATGTTTCTAGCCTATTTAATAGCAATATATTGGTAATTTATTATAATTGGTGAATGAATTTATAAAGACTGATGGAGATCATGCAGTTAAACCTAAACACATTTTCTGGAGAATTGCAATTAGCACCAAACTTTTCATACACATTCTAAGAAATGGCACCAATATCCTACGGGAGGCCAGGCACAGTGGCTTATGCCTGTAAACCTAGCACTCTGGGAGGGTGAGGCAAGATCACTTGAGGTTAGGAATTTGAGACCAGACTAAGCAAGAGCAAGACTGCATCTCTACAAAAAATAGAAATTGTAGCCATAGCCCCAGTTACTCAGGAGGCTGAGACAAAAGGATCACTCACTAAACATTTTATAAATATCATAAGGCATGAAAAACTTACACAACAAGGTTATAAATTTTAAGTCTTTTACCATATACTGATCTCATCAAAACTGAGAGGATTATAACCCTAATTATTGTTTTTCTAATTTCATGGCAACAGAGACTCATGAATATTATAAACTCTAGCTTACACTTGACATTTAATCCTAATGGAACAACATAAAGATCATTTTTGTTACAATTATTTTATGGCCTTCAGTTTAATGAGTTCACTGACTAATTAGAGGTCAGCTTCTTATAAATGGTCGATAACCAAATTAAATTATTTCTCTACAAAAAATTCTATATTTTCCTCATTATTTCCTTCCTAACTCTATTCTAATTTTTGTTCTAACCATAACTTCCTACCTGTACGGTACTACAGTAAAAACAAAAACATACGGAAAAAAACTCATTAGTAATATGGTGCCATATGGCTCTTTTATTTTACTTTATAATTAGAAATAAGATGCCCATTCAGTGTAAAAATGTCCAAAAAATGCAGATATACTCTTTCACAGAAATAACCACCATTAGAAGTAAAGTGTGTAACAAACATACATATCAATATATATTTATATAGATAACACATTCATGCACATGTGAACACATGAATAAATTATAGTTTGCTTGCTTTTTTATTAATATGTCTTGGAGATATATTCTGTAATTATTAGAGATCTGCCTAATTGGGTGAAAAATCTGGACAGTATTTGTTGTATAAATACAGTATATTCTATTAAAAATAGTTGTTTTTTTATTTTGCATCCATACTTTTATTCACATTTGACAAGTCCTATTAGATACAGTCATAGAAAGGCAATTACTGTAGAAAAGGGTAGACAAATTAAAAATATTGTTATAAAAACATAATTTCAAAAACAGCAGCATTAGACAAGAGGATCACTTCAGCCCAAGAGTTTGATGTTGCTGTGAGCTGTAACATCTTGGCAAGGGCAACAAAGTGAGAAAAAAAAAGCACCGTTTTATACTCTTTCCAAAAGCCAGTATCAATAAATTAAAAAGTAGTATTTTGTTAATTTCCAGTCGGTATTAATAATTTTATACTAAAAAAAGTTTATATTAATAGGTAATTAATACTTATTGTGCAAAACATATATGCATTTTAGTAATGCCATCTATCAAGCATACCACTTCATAATTATAATACTGAAATTATTACATATACACATAATAAACTCTTATTACTTTCACTTACATCCTCTTCTACATTAGCATCAGATCAACCATTGTAATACAATTGATTTTGACATTCTGCTTGGGAATTTGCTTAAATGGTTTTAATGTATATACATATAGTTAATTAAGCCAGATAGTTCCAAGCATTTTAATGAGAAATAAAAATAATGCTTTGGTTCTTTTCCTTGTGGTTTTTTATAGACAGGGTCTCACTATGTCACTGGATTAAACGGTACAGTGGCGTTACAATAGCTCACTGCAACCTCAAACTCCTGCACTTGCGCAATCCTCAGCCTCGCGAGTAACTGAGACGACAGGCTCGCACCACCATGCCTGACAAATTTTTCTATTTTTTGTAAAAAAGGGTATTACTCTCCTTCTCAGGCTAGTCTAGTACTCCTGGCCTCAAGCAATAATTCCGCCGACGCCTCCCAAAGCACTAGGATTACAGGCGTGAGCCACCTTGCCCAGCCACTTACGTTATTTTTCAATGTGTGATCTCTTCAGCTTTTGCTTTGTTGCTATTGTAAATCAAATATATTTACACGACTGGAAAAACTTGCGCTGAATTGCCATTGAAAATATCTGTTTAAGTTTTAAAATATTTTATTAGTAAGCTATATATTAGGCAGCTCTATGAAAGATAAAGACTATCAGAGTGCTGTACAAAATCAAAAAATTCTAAGAACATACATTACCTCACCAGAAAGAACGGTTTAAAGATGGCCAACGCCTCGCAACGGAATCCATCGCAACACCTCGCAACGGAATCCATCGCAACGCCTCGCAACGGAACAGAATATTTTCGATACTGAAAGAAAAAATGAAACTGTTAACAGAACTCTATTCCTACCCAAATTTTCTCTCCAAACTGGGAAGGAAATAAGACACGTAACATAAACAAACCTTAAGTGATCTGTCAAGGGACTAACGGCAACTAACGGTCGAGCTGATACCAGAACTTATATAGGCTGCAGGAAATGACACGTCGTGATATTGAGAACATCAGGAAAGCTAGAAGGGCACTGAGCTGGAGGATCAAAGTGGCTCCCTCTGCTGCTATCAGCTGGTAATGGCAATTGACTGGAATTTATATGTAGGAATTTATGTTGCTTAATAGCAGCTGCATTGTAATGGTTACAAGAGTAATTAAGCTTTGTCCAGCATCTGGTAATGGAAGGTATATCAAAGAATATATGGAAATAGTTTTTAATTCTCACAGACAAAAATCCAAAAGAGTAATTTAAATGGAATAATTTTTAAAATCCAATAAACACAAAAGTAGGTACAAGTGGAGGAACAGGAAAATGGAGATAGAAAAAGTGTAATATAATTGGCAAGATGATCAAATTTAAAATGAATTATATCAATAATAATACTGAATTTTAAAAGAGAGGGTTAAGAGAAGAAGTGCTTATACAATTCCATAGCGGGAAATTTTGGTAGGCAATATTTAGGTTCATTTTCTTTCTTTCTTTTTTTTTTTTGGTAGAGACCAAGTCTCACTTTATCACCCTAGGTAGAGTACCGTGGCGTCACACAGCTCACAGCAACTTCCAACTCCTGGGCTTAGGCGATTCTCTTGCCTCAGCCTCCCGAGCAGCTGGGACTATAGGCGCCCGCCACGACGCCCGGCTATTTTTCTGTTTTGCAGTTTGGCCAACGCCGGGTTTGAACCCGCTACCTTCGGTATATGGCTGGGTGCCCTACTCGATGAGCCACAGGCTCTGCCCTATGTTCATTTTCTTGATTGTGCTGCTAATTCCATGAATATATGCATATGACATATTACATCACATTTGGCACGTTAAAGTTGCATAGTTTATTGTATGTCAATTATACTTTGATACATCTATTTTCAAATGTGTGGGGTGAACCACAACATGCATCTAAAGAAAAGTTCCCACATTAAATGGAAATAAAAACAAAATGCTGGAAAATTTAGGATTTCATAATTCACCACAAGAATTTAGGAAAACCTGGTAATGTAAAATGAAGTAAATAAAAGAAATAAATAATCAAACTAAAATAAAATTTAACATTTTCCTTAAACATACACAGTGAATAGCATTAAACCAAAATTTTTGTCTTTTGAAATTGCTAGTGAAATTGATAAATATCTAGAAAGACTGATCTAGAAAAAATAGAAGGTACATATTACTCATTATTCATATCAGGACTATAAATGTTCATCATTACACATTCTAGAAGGTTACTTATAAAATTACAAGCAGTTGTATCCAATAAATTTGAAATGAGATAAAATGACAAAATTTAGAGAAAAATATCACTTTATAAAACAAAAAAAACTTAAGAAATATGAATAGCCATATATTTATTAAATAAATTATGTAACAGGAAACCTTCCTGTAAACAAATTCTATACCCTGGTACCTGAAACTGTCAAACTTGAGATATAATTGAGAAAAAAAATAACATTAATCCTGTACAAACTTTTCCAGAAAATAAAAACAATAGAAACCTTCTTGAAAAAAATGGTTAATGAGACCCATGTGAGCTCTACATCAAACTGACAAAGACTTTATAGAAAAGGAAAATCAAAGGTTTAGGTTTTCATTACCAAATGCAAAAATAGAAGAAAAAAGAGGCTTAATAGACTGAATTCAAAATAAATTTAATTCACATAAACAATTGTATTTAAAAATAGTTTTTTATCATTTGGAAATTTGTTAAATTTAACAAAAGAGAGGAACAATACCAAATGATTGTTACCAGAATTTCTTTCTGCAGTAGGTCCTTGGTCTTGGAGATTCAAAGAATGAACCCACAGACCACACAGATCAGTAGGATTTCTTAAAGATAGAAAGGGATGGGGAAGGGAGGAAAGGCACCAGGACCTATGGTAGAGGTGGAGAGACCCAAATGAGAGGTCTCCCAGGAGTCTTTCTTCTTGGAGGTTTTATACTGTTTGGGGGGAATTACACTTAGCCAGGACTTGACCGAATTCAATGTTGATTAGCTTAGCGACTGAATGAGGGTATTAACAAATGGGTGCAATTTCTTCAGCTGGTGGGACAGGGTAAGCAGTAGGGAGTCCACTCCAGAAGGGGGTTAGCTCACATGGAGTAGGAGAAAAACTGCTTTTCTCTTGTTTTGTTTGCATTCAGAGAGTGCAGCTTTGGAGAGAAAAAGTCTGTTTGCTTAGGCCTGGAAAATGGGAGTCATTGTCCAGCTCTGAGTGGGAGAAACTCCAAAATGCAATTGGACGAAATTTACCACACGTTTAAAGGGTACATGTGGGAATATCTAAGGGAAGAGTCATATCTGGATGTGCTTGCATTACTAGTAATAATGATTTTATAAGCTTAAAACGAATATCCAATTATTAGTTATAAATAGATTAGAAATTAAATTAGGAACCAGATTGCAGAAAAATGGACAAAAGGGAAACAGAAAGGGGAGAAAAATTAATTTGGGAAAAAACCCTCTTTTTTCAGTTCAAAGCCCTGTAGAGACCTGCCCCATTTAAAATTCTGAAGGCTGTCTTGATGGAACCTTCCCCCTAGCACCACTGGCTGCAGTTATGAGCCTCAGCAGAGGTTTTCTGGAGGGGGTGAGGGGGCCGCTATTTGCCCTGGAAGAATGCTTTTAGGAAGTTAAAAATGTAAAATGTTTAAACTTTGTTGAACGCAGCAAGAATTACTGTGGACCAGATCTGGAGATGAAATATCTCTTTTCTTCTGTCACCTTAGTTTGGGCAGAAGGGCCTATCTGTCTGGCCACAAGACTTTCAGGGTCTTAAAAATCACATCTGTGGGTTGGCGCCTATGGCTCAACAGGCTAAGGCGCCAGCCACGTACACCTGAGCTGGCCGGTTCGAATCCAGCCCGGGCCCGCCAAACAACAATGACAGCTGCAACCAAAAAAAAAAAAATGGCCAGGTGTTGTGGTGGGTGCCTATAGTCCCAGCTACTTGGGAGGCAGAGGCAGGAGACTCGCTTGAGCCCAACAATTGGAGGTTGCTGTGAGCTGTGATGCCACAGCGCTCTATCCAGGGTGACAGCTTGAGGCTCTGTCTCAAAAAAAAAAATCACATCTGTGATTTGCGAGTGTGGTCCGACTGGGATATTTCCCTAATGTCCTACTCCTGGACTGTTTATCCAGTTAAACCGTGTATATTAAGTTCATAAATACTTTAAAACAATAAAAATAACAAATAAATCCATACAATCAACATAGTTAAAGAATTAGTTTGTAGAAATGCAAGCACAGCAAGAACCATGACGGAATTATTTGCCTTGCCTTCCTGAAATTTATAATCGAAACACTGATGTATTACATAAATACAGAGCTAGCCTGGTACTCAGAGGAGGCATACTGGAAGCCTCACGTACATAGCTATGCCATCTCCCAAATCCCTCATTGCTCTTCAAACTTTCTCTCTGTGTCTAGCCTATTAATTTTTTTCCTATAATTTCTGATGGCCTCCCTGACTCACCCAGCCACTGGAAGGAAACCCCTAGCATGTTTGGGCTAATTCTTGACACAAACTTATTATAAAAGAATTTCAGAAAACTAAAGAAAATATTATAACTGGTGATGAAACATTGAAAACTTGTCCCCTTGAAATCGAGAACAAAACAGATGTCTACTATTAACAGTTTTACTCAACATTTTATGGAGGTTTATCTGGACCAATAACACAAGAAAAAGAGAAAACAAAAAGACATGGGACTAAAAAGGAAGTCATGAAACTTCCATTTTTCACAGACTGCAAAATTATGTATTTATACCACCTAGAAGAATTTTATATCTAGTGTTTTAGAATTCACTAGTTAATTTAGCAAGATTATTTGGTACAAGTTCCAGAAAAACAGCAAGTATAATTCTAGAGATCACAAACAAGTAATTAAAAATATGACAACACAAAAAATACCCTTTATGAGTGTATCAAAGAATATCAAATTCCAAAATATAAGTTCAATAAAAGATGTGCAAGAGCTATACACAGAAATCTATATAAAATTGTTGAGAAGCATTAATGAATACATAAACTGGAATAGCATAAGACCTTTGTGGATTCTATAATCTATTTAAAGTGATCCATTTTCCCCACACCCACTTACAGATTCCATCTGATCTAATTTTGAAAGCACATGTAGTGAGAATAAGATGGAGTTTGCCAGGCTGGGCTGGACACCACCTGTCTGTCTTATTGTTTTGTAAATTTAACTTCCACCCTAAAGATGCCCATATTAAATAGTTCAAAAATTAACTTTTAAATTAGAAATATTATAACAGATTATCAGTGAGTTGTGCTGATTATTATTTAAAATAAGAGTTTTATGGTCTTTGGTTTAGGAAGATTTATTTAGGAAATTAACTTTTGAATTGAAAATGTAATAGATTGTCACTAAGTTATGCTGATTATTATTTAAAATAAAAGGTATTATAATCTTTTCTGTAAACCATTATGTATAAAACTATAATTTTAAAAATAAAAGAATAGAATAATCTTACAGAGGCTACTCTCCTTGTTTTCCAGATTCCTGGCCTTCTGACAAATGAAGTTTGGTGGATGTATGAAAGGACCCTTAGACTGCTCTGGTAAGTGCTGTGTAACTGCTGCCAAGGAAGCCTAGCAGTCACCTGGACAGGCAGGCCTGCATGTACAGTGTTCAAATGCTCTTAGCACTGTGGAGAGATTTCTCCTGGGAGTCTTCGTGCCCAGCCCTCACCACACCTGCCATTGCTAATCACTAAGGTTCATCTGCTTTATTCTGGTTGCACATTGGAAGTTTAGTTCTCGTCAGTTCTGGTTTTCTTCTTGAGAAACCTAGTGCTTCCATATCCGGTCTGTATTATGGGAGCTTAAGCCTCAATCCTAAATAATCGGCCACTGAGGTATATTCTTTCTGTTTGGTCTCAGTATGGGTACCCGCCTATAACTAAAAGACAATGAAATTTTATTACAACACAGCCTGGCTGATGTATCATCTTGACTCTGGAGAAACGTGACCTTTGAATGGATCCTTAAAACATTATGATGATGTTATGCTGTTTGAAATAACAAGTTTGGTTAAAATACTTAGGTTTGTTTCTTCTTGGCCTGAATTTATAAATTTAAAAGCAATAATTAAAGCTAAATATCTAATTTACAGAATATAAAAATACTTAACAGAAAAATAAAATAAGTAAAACCTAAGTAAACTACTGAGTAAATTTGATAATTAAAAGATTAATAGCCTTGGCTGGCCCCTGTGGCTCATCGAGTAGGGCACCAGCCCCATATACCAACAGTAGAGGGTTCAAACCCGGCCTTGGCGAACTGCAAAACAGAAAAATAGCCGGGCGTTGTGGTGGGCACCTGTAGTCCCAGCTACTCGCGAGGCTGAGGCAAGAGAATCGCCTAAGCCCAGGAATTGGAGGCTGCTGTGAGCTATGTGACGCCAGAGCACTCCACCGAGGGTGACAGAGTGAGACTCTATCTCTACAAAAAAAAAAAAAGATTAATAGGCTGAATACAAATATATGTTTAAAACTGAGAAATATAAATTCTGCTACTGCCTATATGTCTGTCTGTTTATATGTCTGTATGTCATATGCCTGTGATATTTCACTATCAAAATAATGCAAAAAGCTCTAATTAATTGACTTTAAAATAGAAAAAATAAATGATTACATCAAGAATTTTATCAGAAAAATAGGAAAAATCTCAACTGCCTTTTTGTTTGGGTAACTTTGGTATTCTTTGATAAATAAAACAAATTTTAAAACTGTTATTAAAGTTCAGATGTTCAAAAATTATAAAATCATATACAATACTTAGATTTACTCCAATTTTGTTCAAAAATTATGAAATTATATATAATAGATTTATTCCAATTTACTCAAATTTATTTTTTCTTCCTGCTTCTTAGTCCTGAGAGAACATATTAAGTTTTAATATGTAAAATCTTTTAATTTCAAAGTAGACACTAAAACAAAAACAAAATTAAAAATATTTACCCCAAAGTACATGTTTCTTGATATTTTAAAATAATTACCCCAAAAAAACACTACAAAAACTTAACTAAAAATACTTATCCCATTTGACAGACTATATACCAAAAAATAAATAATTAAAAATTTGTGGGCAGCACCTGCGGCTCAAGGAGTAAGGTGCCAGCCCCATATACTGGAGGTGGTGGGTTCAAGCCCAGCCCTGGCCAAAACTGCAAAAAAAAAAAAAAAAACACCAAAGCATTAAAGCCCAGCAAAGATCGCCTCTTAACTGCACTGGGGAAAAAAAAAATCTGTGCAAGCTCAGCCCCCATAGCACAGTGGTTACAGCCCCCAACACATGCACCAAGGCTGGCAGGTTCAAACCCGGCCCAAGCCTACTAAACAACAATGATAACTGCAACAAAAAATAGCCGGGCATTGTGGGGCGCCTATAGTTCCAGCTACTTGGAGGCTGAGGCAAGAGGATTGCTTAAGCCCAAGAGTTTGAGGTTGCTGTGAGCTATGATGATACAGCACTCTACCAAAGGTGAAATAGTGAGAAGCTGTCTCAAAAAAACAAAAACAAAACAAAAACAACTCTGTGCAATATTAAATTCTACTATATCTATATAAATACCTCCAAAAAATTAGAACCGAAATAAAAATTTCCCAGTAAATGATGTAACTACAACACAGCTTCATAAATGGCCCCACACCCAACTAATTCTCAAAAATATTCACTTAAGGCTTGGTGCCTGTAGTTCAGAGCTAGAGGGTCGGGCACAGGTGGGTTTGAACCTAGCCCAGCCCTGCCAAACAACAATCACAACTACAACAAAAAAATAGCTAGGCATTGTGGCCAGCGCCTGTAGTCCAGCTACTTGGGAAGCCAAGGCAAGAGAATCACTTAAGCCCAAGAGTTTGAGGTTGCTCAGAGCTATGTCTACTGAGAGGGACATAGTGAGACTCTGTATCCAAAAAGAAAAAATAATACTCACTTAAATTGCCCAAAACTTCAAATCAGTTTTATAAAAACTCTTTTTTTTTTTTTTTTTGGTAGAGACAGAGTCTCACTTTATCGCCCTAGGTAGAGTGCCGTGGCATCACACAGCTCACAGCAACCTCCAACTCCTGGGCTTAAGCGATTCTCTTGCCTCAGCCTCCCGAGTAGCTGGGACTACAGGCACCCACCATAACGCCCGGCTATTTTTCTGTTTTGCAGTTTGGTGGAGGCTGGATTTGAACCTTCGGTATATGGGGCCAGCGCCCTACTCAATGAACCACAGGCGCTGCCCTATAAAAACTCTTAAAGCTAAATATTATCTTAAAAAATATACTAAAAGTGGGTGCAGTGCCTGTGGCTCAGTGGGTAGGGCCCGGCCCCATATACCAAGGGTGGTGGGTTCAAACCTAGCCCCGGCCAAACTACAACAACAAGAAAAAAAAAATATCCAGGTATTCTTGGGAGGCTGAGGCAAGAGAATCACCTAAGCCCAAGGAGTTGGAGGCTGCTGTGAGCTGTGATGCCACAGCACTCTACCAAGGGTTAATAAGTGAGACTCTGTCTCAAAAATATATATATATATACATATAGATATACACTAAAAGTATAAATACAAATACTAATGTTCTCATTGTATAAACCTTAGCCCCAAAACCCAGAACTTATAAATATTTATAAATGACTACTAAATATTTTCATTCTCTTACCCTAGACACAACCCTAACTTCATCACAGTCAATATAAAAAAGTCAGAGTAAGCCTCTTTTTACTTCTTTACCCTTAAATAATTTTTAAAATATTTATCTTCCAGATCCTGCATTCCAATAACAAATCCACCCAGACCAAAAAATTGGCTCAACTGGCCTTGAACCCTCTACTCAAAGTAACTTTTTCAAAGCCCCCAACAGATAGCCTTTTTGATCTCTATCATGACCTTCCCAGCCACCTCCTGAACTACACTAGACCACACTCTGAATTACTTAAGAAAAAAACCCTTGCCCTGTTTCCTAAAACCTACATACGTTCTAGCCAGTAACCAAGTTATCCTCAAGACTTGGAGGGAAAGACCTAAAAAACTCAGAAAAAAATAGACTGGCCTCTGATATATCCTACTTACAACCCCCACAACAGTCAAAGTATTTAAATTACATCATTCCCACATCTAGCTTTATCCCTTGGGGGGAAAAAAAAAAAACAGTAAACTACAAAACTATATAGAGACAAAACTAAAAACTTCAGTTGTCAAGATAAAAAATACGTTATTCTCAGACATCTTTGTTTATTACTATATTTAATATGCCCCTTCTTGTCTTTTATTACATGTTATTCCCAGTATAACTTTAAACCTATCTTTGCCAGAACAAATTCAATCCCTGGACAAATACAATAAATTATAATATTATTATTATTATATATTATTATAAATTATAATAATTATTTCCATTTAAAATCTATTTCATAGATATGAAATGTAATAATAAAAATGAAAGCACATGTAGTAAGGAATAAGATGGAGTCCATCAGGCAGACATAAAGCACAACTGATCTGGTCACCTCCTGTCTCTCTTACTGTTTCGTGAATTTAATTCTCACCCTAAAAATGCCGATATTACTGTCTGCTCATGATGTTTCTCATCAGCCCTGGGGCTGCGGCGGCTCCCTCCTCCTCATGCGCCAGCTTTCTGCCCTGCTTACAGCTGGTGGAGGCCCTAGCAGCTACGTCAACCAGGTCTTGGCTTTTCCACCAGACTCCCTCAGACGCAGTGCAGCCTCAGTAGGGGGCGTGGCTAAGCCTTGTAGACCGGGCCCAGGTCAAGGCCTTTGTGGACCTGACCCTTTCACCCTCTGTGTGCCAAGGATGCGCAGCATCTGCTGCGAATCTCAGGCCTGGGTGGCATGAAGCCCAACACGCTGGTTCTGGGTTTCTACGATGACATACCACCACAGGACCGTTTTCCGGCAGACCCAGCTTTCTCTGAGCCTGTGGACAGCACCAAGGGGGGTGGGTCCCCAGCTCTGAGCACCCTGTTCCCTCCACCCCGGGTTCCTGGGAGCCCCCGGGCACTCAGCCCCCAGGACTACGTGGCCACTGTGGCAGATGCCCTCAAGATGAACAAGAGTGTGGTTCTGGCCGGGGCCTGTAGGGCCTTGCCGCCTGAGCGGCTGAGCCCAGGGTCTGGCGGTACCTCTTAGCTGCATCACGTGGATGTGTGGCCCCTCAACCTGCTTCGGCCCCGGGGTGGGCCTGGCTACGTGGATGTCTGTGGCCTCTTCTTGCTGCAGATGGCAACCATCTTGGGCATGGTGCCCGGCTCTGAATCGTCCCGTGCTTGGGACCTCAGGAGGCCCCGGGGCAGCCGAGGGGCGTCTCGGGGTGCTGTGGATCACACTGAGAATCCGGGCTGAGGTGCAGGAGGTGGTATGGGGTGACGGGGCTGGGCCCACGGCACTGGAGAAGAAGGGGACTTTGTGAATAGTGGGCTGGGAGACACCGAGGCAGAGGCCCTGGCATGCAGCGCCAATGCCCTGGTGCCGACCCAGCAGGGGCGTGGCACAGGAGGGCCCGGTGGGCCTGAGGCCCACAGAGATGACGTGGGCCCTGTCACCGCCCTCACCTTTCTGTACCTCCCTCGGCCGCTTGCGTATCCTGCACGCTTAAAAAAAAAAAAAAAGCCAGGTGGTACCTGTGGCTCAAGGAGTAGGGCGCCAGCATCATATACAGGAAGTGGCGGGTTCAAACCCGGCCCCAGCCAAAAACTGCAAAAAAAAAAAAAACTTTGGGTGATGCCTATGGCTCAAAGGATTAGGGCACCGGCCCCATATGCCGGAGGTGGCGGGTTCAAACCCAGCCCTGGCCAAAAACCGCAAAAAAAAAAAGCCCATATTAAATAGTTTAAAAATTCACTTTTAAATTGAAAAGGTTATAACAGATTATCACTGAGTTGTGCTGATTATGACTTAAAAGAAAAGTCGTTATGGTCTTTAAGAAAATTAAATTAACTTTTACGGTGGCACCTGTGGCTCAAAGGAGTAGGGTGCTGGCCCCATATGCCAGATGTGGCAGGTTCAAACTCAGCCCCGGCCGAAAACTGAAAAAAAAAAAAATTAACTTTAAAATTAAAAATTTAATAAATTGGGGTGGCGCCTGTGGCTCAGTGAGTAGGGCGCTGGCCCCATATGCCAGAGGTGGCGTGTTCAAACCCAGTCCCAGCCAAAAACCGCAAAAAAAAAAAAAATGTAATAAATTATCACTAAATTATACTAATTATTATTTTTTGTTTGTTTGTTTGAGACAGAGCCTCAAGCTGTCACCCTGGGTAGAGTGCTGTGGCATCCCAGCTCACAGCAACCTCCAATTCCCGGGCTCAAGCGAGTCTCTTGCCTCCGCCTTACCAAGTAGCTGGGACTACAGGCGCCCGCCACAACGCCCGGCCATTTGTTGGTTGCAGCCGTCATTGTTGTTTGGCGGGTCCTGGGGCTGGATTCGAACCCGCCAGCTCAGGTGTACGTGGCTGGCGCCTTAGCCCGTTGAACCACAGGCGCCAAGCCTTATTATTTAAAATATAAATTATTCTAATCTTTACTAGAAACCATTATATATAACTATAATTTAAAAAATAAAAAAAGAGTAGATTTTTTAAAAACTACTCTCCCTATTCTCCAGAATTCTGGCCTTCTGACAAAGTGTGGTGGACCTATCCCTGTCTCTACATATTAACTGACAATGACAGGAGGCCAGACCCTCTTTGTCTGGTAACAATTCAAATACCATCATATCTAATGCTGTCCTATTTTTTCTGCAAGCTAGCTACATGTGAGTTTTTGTATTTTGTGAAAATGAATGTTAACTTATGACTTACA
>CAUYON010209543.1:0-15558 GCA_963573935.1 Arctocebus calabarensis | reverse complement strand
CTACCCTCAAACATATACATTAAGAAAAGAAAAACTAACAGACTTTAAAACTTTAAGGATATCAGATACAGTACTCAGAGTTAATATTTAAGTGACAAAAATAAAAATCTAGGCAACAACATATTTTAATATATAAAAATTCAAGAAAAAATTATATAAATGATATAAAACCTGTATCTTAAAAATCAATTTTGAAATAAACTTGAGGATAAAAAATTTCTAAAAGCTCTGCATTCAAATCACTCACAAACATCCTGAAAGTACACAAACCTAGAAATTTTACTACTGTGTCCCTCGCCTTGCAATTACCTTCCACAGTGAACCCCAACAGCAACAAGGTCGTACGTTCTGTCTGGTTGGTTGCATCACCTGAAGTGTTAAATAGACGAAGTTCTAAAGGAAAAACTACCCGATAAGAAAGTTTTGTATATCGATGAAGCTGATCCATATATTTAAATCTCTTCAGGTGTAGAGCTAGAATCATGGGCAGTTTTTTAACTTTCATCCTATCAAAAAAATAAAGATGAAAACAAAATTTCACAAAAGATATCCACCATGTATGTTCTTGAGTTATTAAATATTATGATACCCAATTAACAGTTAATGGTCAGCTTTAATATCCCAGCACTGACCAGTTTTGCATATTTCTACCAATTATTTTTGTATTGGCAAATTACCATTATGAACATCTTCCCCACCCACCATGTCCACACAACGTAACTTGATGCAGCATTTAGTATGGCTCCAAAACGTAAGTACCAGAACGCATTGGATGCCAACAGTGGTGGAGGAAAAATAGGTTTCTTAAAGTTGCCAATTCCTTTGGACTTGAGCGTAGACTAAAAGCTATTTGTTCTATCAATTTATATAATGCAAGAACAGACTGATAATAGGAGACCAATATGAGAAAAGCACTAAATGCCATTCAACTAAGGGTGCTTGCCAGACATAAAGAACTCTATATTAATAACATATCCTGGGAAAGGATAACCTAGAAACTCAGAAGTTAAGTTTTTAGTTTTAAAATACAGGCAGTTATGCCCTTCAATACTATTTCTGCCTGAGATTGCCTTTGTACTCCTACTCGTATTCTTCACATGTTATCTGATCAAACATTTTATCATCTGTTGTACAATTTTTTTCTCTTTTTCTCCATTTGGACTTACTCCCACCCCTTGTTTTATTTTTACAAGCATATATTTTCATCACATTCAATGTCCATTCTCTTTCCTCTTCTTAATCTTGACTGACTGCCACCTAGTAACATTGATACTTGTTTTATACTAAGAAAATTCTTCTTTTACATGTACACTCCATTGGAGATTTTCAAAGGCTACTTTATTATTTTATTTTATTTTATTTATTATTATTTTTTTATTTTGAGACAGAGTCTCAAGCTGTCACCTTGGATAGAGTGCTGTGGCATCACAGCTCACAGCAACCTCCAATTCCTGGGCTCAAGTGAGTCTCCTGCCTCCGCCCCCCAAGTAGCTGGGACTACAGGTGCCCACCACAACGCCCAGCCGTTTTTTGGTGCAGCCGTCATTGTTGTTTGGCGGGTCCGGGCTGGATTCGAACCCGCCAGCTCAGGTATACGTGGCTGGCACCTTAGCCCCTTGAGCCACAGGTGCCAAGCCTCCTTTATTATTTTAAAAGGATTTTGTTTTAGCTCTTTTCCATGGATTTAATAAAAGATCTCATGCTTAATAGCTGAATTATTGTATGTATAATTTTATATCTTGCCTTTTTCACTTATAAGTGTTTTCTCATTCCAGTTACCTTTCATCAGCACCATTTTAAGTTGTATTGTACTTTGTTATGATTGCATTGTTATGTTATGTTTATTATTTCAACATTTCCTGTTGTTGAATAGTTAAGATTTTTCAAACTATAGAAATGATCCTGAAAGTATAGTCCATATAAAATAACTCTAAAAGTAGATTTTTCTCATAAGTGATGTATTTAAGATGATATATTTAATTTATATTTATAGAAATAGGTTTACTGAAACAAAGCATTTCCATCACTAAATCCAGGTCAGATCCTCCAGGAAGGACTGCGGCCACAACAGTGTGATACTGATTCACCTGGGCACTGCATAGGTATTCTTCAATACCTAGTAAGAACAAAAGTGGTCCCAGAAGCAAGCTCAGGTACACATGGAAATTAAAGGGAATTGAGAATGTGAGAGAGTGAAAGAGAGGAGAGAGATAAGAAGGATGCAAAAGCAAGGAGCTCAACTTCCAGTCCACTCTCGCTGGATCCCACAGACAAAGCAGTGACAGAAATACAGGCGTACTTTAGAGATAACTGCAGGGCCGGTTCCAGACCATAGCAATGAAATGAAAAATCATAATAAAGCAAATATTGCAGCAATAAAGCAAGGCACACAAATGTTTTGGTTCCCCAGTGCATATAAAAGTTATGTTTAGGGCGGCGCCTGTGACTCAAGGAAGTAGGGCACCGGCCCCTTATGCCGGAGGTGGCAGGTTCAAACTCAGAACCAGCCAAAAAAAAAAAAACTGCAAAAAAAAAAAAAAAAAGTTATGTTTATACTGTACCATAGGCTATTAAGTGTGTAACGGAACTATGTCTAAAAAACATGTATATGCCTTAATTTAAAAATACTTTACGGCTAAAAAATTCTTATCATGATCTAAACCTTCAGTTGACTCATAATCTTTTAGCTGGTGGAAGGTCTTGCCTTAATGCTGAATGCTGCTGACTGATCAGGATGGTGGTTGCTGAAGTTTGGAGTGGCTGTGGCAATTTCTTAAAAGAGATGACAGTGAAGCTTGCTACATCCACCGGCTCTTCCTTTCATGAAAGATTTCTCTGTAGCACACAATGCTATTTGATGGCACTTTACCCACAAAACAACTTTCAAAACTGGAGGTAATCGTCTCAAATCCTGCTGGTGCTTTATCAAGTAAGATCATGTAACATTTACATCTTTGGCTGTCATTTCAAAAATGGTCACCAGAATCTTCACCAATAGATTCCACCCCAAGAAATCAGTTTGCTATCCTTAAGAAGCAACTCTTCATCTGTTCAAATTTTATAAGATTTTAACAATTCAGTCATGTCTTCAAGCTGCACTTCTAATTCTACTTCTCTTGCCATTTTTACCTCCGTTGAAGACTTGAGCCCCTCAAAGTCACACATGAGGACTGGAATCAACTTCCTCCAAGCTTCTGCTATTCTGACCTTCTCCTATGAATCACAAATGCTCTTACTGGCATCTAGAATAATAAATCCTTTCCAGAAGGCTTTCAACTTACTTTGCCCACAATCACTAACTATAGCAGTTATATCCTTAAAACATATTTCTTAAATAAGATTTGAAAGTTAAAATTACTCCTGGCTATTACTCCTTGTCCATAGCTGCAAAGTGGATGCTGTGTTAGCACACAGGAAAATGATATCAATCTCCTTGCTTCCAGCAAAGCTCCTGTGTGACCAGGTGGTGAATTTCCTATAAACAGTAATATTCTGAAAGGAATCTTTTTCTGATAGTCAGGTTTCAATGATAGGCTTAAAATATTCAGTAAATCATACTACAAACAGATGTGCTGTCATCTAGGCTCTGCAGTTCCATTTCTAAAGCACAGGCAGAATAGATTCAGCACAGGAGCCTAAGGATTTTCAGAATGGGAAATTAGCATTGTCTTCAGCTTAAAGACACCAGCTGCATTACCCGCTAACAAGATGGCCAGTCTGTTCTTGAAGCCTTGAAGTCAGGCACTGTTCTTGCCAGCTATGGAGGTCGTAGATGAC
This sequence comes from Arctocebus calabarensis, assembly GCA_963573935.1. Classification (NCBI taxonomy): domain Eukaryota; kingdom Metazoa; phylum Chordata; class Mammalia; order Primates; family Lorisidae; genus Arctocebus; species Arctocebus calabarensis. Next base: position 11,781 of record CAUYON010209543.1, on the reverse strand, counting down.
ATCTTCCTCCACTAGAAGGCTGTTTCATCTATACCGAATATCTGTTGCTTAGTGCAGCCACCTTCCTCAGTAATTTTAGCTAGAACTTGTGGATAACTTGCTGCAGCTTCTCCATCAACAACATGCTGCTTCACTGTGGACTTGTATGTTATGGAGGCAACTTCTTTAAGCCTCACGAACCTGCCTCTGCTAGCTTTGAACTTCTGCAGCTTCCTCATCTCCCTCCACCTTCACAGGATTAAAGAGGGTTACAGCCTCACTCTGGATTAGGCTTTGGCTTAAGGAAATGCTATGGCTGGTTTGACCTGCTATCCAGAACACTAATATTTTCTCCTTATTGGCAACAGGGCTGTTTCACTTTCTTATCATTTGTGTATTCACTGGAGTATACAGTATTTTTAGTTTATTTCAAGAACTTTTCCTTTGCATTCACAACTTGGCTAACTGGTACAAGCGGCCTAGCTTATGGCCTCTCTCAGCTTTCAACATGCCTTCCTCATTAAGTCAACCACTTCTAGCTTTAAATTTAAAGTGAGAGGTGTGTGATTCTTCTTAGAGGTCTCTGCAGGGTGATTATTTGACCTAATTTCAATACTGTTGTGTTTAAGGAATAGGAAGGCCTGGGGAGAGGGAGAGAGACAAAGGTTGGTGGAGCAATCGGAACACACAAATTTATCAACTAAATTTGCCATCTTACATGGGGTACAGTGTGAGGCACCTCAAAACAATTAAAATAGTAACATCGAAAATTACTGGTCACTATAACACATATAATAATAATGAGTAAGTCTAAGACATTACAAGAATCACCAAAATGTGACCGAGACATTAGGTAAGTACAGGCTGTTGGGAAACAGCGCTGACGGAGTTGCTGGATGTAGGGTTGCCACAAACCTTCAATTTAAAAAAATGCAACATCTGCGAGGCCCAATAAAGCGAAGTGAGATAAAACAATGTATGACTGAACCGCTCTGCAAAACCTCAGCTCCTCCCCGACACCCAGAGGACAGAAAAATAACGTCAATCCTGCCTCGTGATAATTCCCGAGGGCTATCATTCCACTCTTACCCACACACTATACCCTCCTATGGGAGAAACATATAATTGTTACAGTCACATTTCTCAAAATGGCATCTTTTCTGAACCGTGCCTTCTATAGTTCACAGGCACGTGACATAAAAGGTGTCTATGTGCAAACAAATCCTGGAAAAGATCAGATTTTTAAGAAGTTAATTCTTTCCATTCTCAGTTTTCTTAGAGTATACAATATAAAGCATGAATATCTAAGAGAAAATACTATTACATAGCAAATTTATTTGCCCATGGAATACTTATTTTGTGGCACAATATTAACATTTCCAGAAATCATTCTTTAGTCTCCTAGATTGAATCTTTTGGGAAGAAGTTTTTTTTTATATTAATGCAAACATGGATATGTAAGTCATAGTCAAACTTCCATATTTTTACTATGGTTAAAAAAATGTTTATCATAACCATGTAAATGTACAATATGGTAGGCAGTATTAACTATATGAACACTGTTGTACAACAGATCTCTACAATTTTTTTCTCTTCCTAAACTGAAACTCTGTACTCGTTGAACTATCCCCCTTAACCCAACCCTCCCTCCAGCCCCTGCAACCATCTTTCTACTTTCTGTTCCTAAAAGTGTGACTATTTTAGATAGTACCTACATACAAGTGGAATCATGCAGTTGTCTTTTTTGACTGGCTTATTTCACACAATTTCCTCAAAGTCATACATGCTGTGCATATATTAGGATTTACTTTATTAAAGCTGAATAACATTCCACAGAATGTACATACTACATTTTCTTTACCTATTCATTTGTCAACAGACCCTTTGCTTCCACCTTTTGGCTATTGTGAATAATGCTGCAATGAACATAACTGTACAAATATCTCTTCAAGATCCTGTTTTCAATTCTTTTGGATACATACTCAAAAGTAAGAATACTGGATCATATGATAATTCAATTTGAATTTTCTGAGGAACTTTAATACGGTTTTCCACAGTAGTTGCACCATTTTACATTCCTGCCAGTGGTGCACAAGGGTTCAAATTTTTCCATGTCCTTGCCAACACTTGTTATTTTGTTTTTCTGATGGTGGCTGTCCTAACAGATACAAAATGATACCTCATATGGTTTTGATTTGCATTTCTCTAGAGATTAGTGCTGCTAAGCATTTTTTCCTATGCATATTGGCCATGTGTCTATCTTCTATGGAGAATGTCTATTCAAGTCTTCCGCCTATTTTTAAATTGGATTATCATTTTGTTTTTATTGAGGTGTAGCAGTTCTTTATATTTCTGGATATTAACCCCTTATCAGATAATAGTTTTCCAATATTTTCTGCTGCTCCACAGGTTGCCTTTCACAGTTGTTCCTTTTGCTTTGCAAAAGTTATGTCTGATATAGTCCCATCTATTTTTGGTTTTGTATTCATCTCAAAGAAATCACTGCCTATTTCCTCTATGTTTTCTTATAAGATTTTTATGGTTTCGGTTGTTACTTTAGGTCTTTAGTCCTTTTTCAGCTAATTTTTGTAGATGATGTTAGGTAAGGATCAAACTTCTATTCTTTTGCACGTGAATATTTAGTTTGTTGTGATTATACTGTCCCCCTTATGTATCCTTGGACCACTGAAGACCCACTGACTATATATGCATGGGTTTATTTCTGGGCTCTCTATTTTCTTCCATTGGCCTATACATCTTTAGGCTAGTATTACACTGTTTTAACAACTGTAACTTTGTAATATATTTTGAAATCAAGAAATGTGATGCCTCTAGAGATTGATGTTCTCTAGAGATGTGATGTTCTCTCTAGAGATTGCCTTGTCCATTGGCAGTCTTTTGTAGTTCCATATGAATTTTATAATTTTTCTTTTATTTCTGAAAAAAATTACATTGAGATTTTGATAGGGATTGCATTGAATTTGTAGACTGCTTTAGAAAGTATAGACATTTTAACAACATTAATAAGTGTCTTATAATAAATGAACAAAGGATGTCTTTCCATTTACTGGTATCTTCTTTAATTTCTGCCAGTGTTCATTAATTTTCAGTGTACAAGTCTTTCACCTTATTGGTTAAATTTATTTTTAAATATTTTATCATTTTTGACATTATAAACAGGATGTTTTCTTAATTTCCTTTTAGGATGAGTTCATTCTTAGTGTATAGAAATGCAACTGGGTTTCATATGATTTTGTATCCCGCAACTTTGCTGAATATGTTTATTACTTCTAACAGGTTTTATGTGAAATCCATAGAACTTTCTAAATATAAGACGCTGCCATCTGTCAAAGGAGATAATTTTACTTGTTTCTTTTCAATTTGGATAGATGCCTTTTATTTCGTTTTCTTGCCTAATTACTCTAAGACTTTCAGTATTATGTTGAACAGAAGTGGCAGGAGTGAGCATTCTTAATTTGTTCCTTGTCTTAGAGGAAAAGCTTTCAGTTTTTCACCAGTGAGCATAACATTTGCTGTGAGCTTTTCATAAATTGCCTTTATTATGTTGAGGCAATTTCATTGAGTGTTTCCACCATAAAAGGGTGTTAGAGTCTGTCAAATGGTTTTTTTTTTTTTTTTTGCAGTTTTTGAACTTGGGCCGGGTGTGAACCCGCCATCACTGGTATATGGGGCCAGTGCCCGACTCCTTTTGAGCCACAGGCACCGCCCCGTCAAATCCTTTTATGTTGGTTTTTTTTTTTTTCTGCATCCACTGAGATGATCATTTGAGTTTTGTGCTTCATCCAGATTGAAACCTTTTTAACTCAAATTGATTTTTTTTTCTTTTTGAGACAGAGTCTCACTATGTTGAGTGCCGTGGCTTCATAGCTCACAGCAACCTCAATCTATTGGGCTTAAGCGATTCTCTTGCCTCAGCCTCCCAAGAGGCTAGGAGTACAGGCACCCACCACAATATGTGGCTTTTTCATTATAGTTGTCAGTTCCTTTTGGCAGGCCTGGCTGGGTTTGAAGCCGCCAATTCTGGCATATGTGGCAGGTGCCCTAGCAGCTGAGCTATAGATGCCGAGCCTCAAATTGATTTTTGTCTTCTTAGGAAGTAGTATGGTCTGTATATTCAGCATAAGCTTATTCTGTTATTCTGAGATGAGAACCTAAAGACTTTTAAAGCTGGTAGGAACCTTAGAAGTAAAGTGGACTAATCTAGTTGAGGGCCAAAGAGAGTAAATGAATTATTCAGTATCACAAAGTAAGTTATCAGAAGAGTTGACATTAGCTCCCAATAAGAAATAATTTCAGCGTAATTCACCCTACAAAAAACACTCTAAAAAATGTCCAAAAATATGTGGATATGGGGTGTATACATATGTATACAAAAGTATTCTTCATGGTTCGATGCCTGTGGCTCAATGGGCTGGGGAGCCAGCTACATACACCTGAGCTCGCAAGTTCGAATCCAGCCCAGACCTGCCAAACAACAATGGTGGCTGCAACCAAAAAATGTCCGGGTGTTGTGGCAGATGCCTGTAGTCCCAGCTACTTAGGAGGCAGAGGCAGGCGACTCGCTTGAGTCCAGGAATTGGAGGTTGCTGTGAGCTGTAATGCCACAGCACTCTATCCAGGGTGACAGCTTGAGGCTCTGTCTTCAAAAAAAAGTATTCTTCAAAGCACTGTTTATAACAATGAAAGAAAAAAGCTAAATAAGTTCAGAGAATTGGTAGATACTACATATATGGTATATCCATACAAAAAAATTACTATGCAGCACACCTCCTGAGAATGATGTAAAAGTATAATTTCATTCACACAGCTATGATTCATTAAGTGAAAAAATGGCAAAACTATATATAAAGTGTGATACTATTTTAGGGATTAAATGTATATATATATACATGCCTTTGGGGGGGGGGGGCAGGTTTTGGCCAGGGCTGGGTTTGAACCTACCACCTCCAGAATATGGGGCTGGTGCCCTACTCCTTTGAGTCACAGGTGCCACCCAACATATACATGCATTTTAAAAAATTTAAGGTATATATATATAAATGTTAGCAATGATGTGATTCATAATTGATTTATACTCATCTATATTTTATAGTTTCTTTATAAAATACACTTTTCGTGTAATTTTCTAATATGTTATAGTCTTGTGGATGTCTTCAAAATAAACAGAGTGATTTTCAGACAATTCTCAATTTCTCAGGTATGATGCTTATACAACCATCATTCTATGTGAAGGGCGGCTTACACCCACAGATGGGCCTTATTCCATGCAGTCAGTAAAGCTTGCCAGTTGTACTCCTCTTAGCTACATTTGGTACTTGACTCTATCTTCCTTAATCAAGTTTTAGGCAGCCCCCATACCTCCGATCAAAGTTATCTAAGTTACTCCTCATCATCTGCCCTAACAGATGGGAACAGTAAGTAATCTGCTTTGATTACCTGGTCCATTACCAAAACAACATCCGTTCCTAGTACCTATGTCTGTGTCCAAACCAGAAACAAAAATATAATCATCTTAAAAACTAAGCTCTTCCTCGTCCCTAATGAACAATTCACCTTAACCAACAGAAGTGGATCCCTGCAGGCAGGGGACGGGGAGCTTGAGCAGAATGAAGTGTCTGCATGAGACAACATATGTGTGGCATGTGCACAAGCACGGGACGGGCAGGCAGGGTCAGGGAGAGTGAGATGGGTTTTCTACAGGTGCACTGACCAAGCAAGTAGATATGGTAAGGGTAATTAATAGAAACCAATTTTACTGAGAAATTAGTTACAAACATTATGGTAGTGGCTGTTAATTGGAGATATCATTGTGAATTCATGGTTTTCAATATAGATAGATCAACAGGTGGGCAAGAAAATAAATATAGATGTAAATGTCTATATACAGAGGGTGATAAAAAAGGGTATACATATTTTAAGAAAAAAGATATTAAATTTGTAATATTCAAGTCACATTTGACTTCTGCAATCATAAGAGGTGCTCAACATTACTTGTATTCATCTTCCATTAATGGAATATACTGAGTATTAACAATTTTAACACAGTTTTATTCTTTCTTAAAATTTGTATACGTTTTGGGGGTACCATCTGTATATTCATATAGCCTCTAGCTCTTTTCATTAACAGGGCTCAGGAATAATAATACACTAATAGCAATGAGGACTATACAAGGTCCTGGTTTTTAAACATCATTCTTCCCTACGGCTCCTTGGAGGAATGGCTGGTTCCAGGGAACGGGCAAGGAAAGTACAAAATGCATCTGGAACATTTTGTGCCAACGGTAAAGGAGTACTCAACAATGATAAGGCATATCAAAAAACATACAAGCCAGACCAAAGCGGCTCCCACTGGCCAAACTGGGAATACTGTGAGCATGAAAATAAATTATAATAGTCTTACATTTTACCTCACTGAACTAGACCTAGAATCCTTGAGTCTACTCTGAGATTTAAAAAAATGAATAAATTCAAAAGCTTATTAAGAATGGTATATTTACAATTTCAAAATACCTCCATACAAAATACTTACAAATTACAATGGGAAAAAGTGTAGCTAAAGAGGGAAGACCTCTGGGAAACATCTGGGGAACACTTCATCAAGTGTTCAACAATAACATCACGAGTAATGGGATATACGGAGAAGTATTCATACGGCCTCAGACTATTCCTCAGAAAGGCCTGCTTCCAAGGAAGGTCCTAAGTTAGCAATAGGAAACTTGAGGTTAGGGAGTGTTCCCACTATTCCCTAATCAATAGGTGTCTCACTGTACCTCAATTATTTAAACAAAATGGTTTATACTGAACACCTGCTTTCCTTCTAAAAATTTTGGTGCATGCTAGCTAGACAGAGGGTACCTACATCCCCCTGTAATAATCCAGGATACTGAGGCTATAACGAGCTTCTTGTGTTATCACAATCTGATGCTACAAGATTTGAGTCTTGTGTGACTTCACTGGGACAGTGACTCTCGGAAGCTTGCTTCGCTTTCCCCTTTGCTGTGTTTTACATCCTTCCCCTATAATAAATCTTAGCTATAAGCACAACTATATGCTAAGAATTGTGACCCATTTTAGGAAATCACCAACCCCGTGGATGGTTTTGGCAATGCTCCAACATACATGAGACAAATCAGATCACATGCTACCTAATAGGATACAATGAGGAAAATGTAGCATCACTTTTGTAGATTCTTGTTCAAGTATAACCTGAATCTAAACATGAGAAAACATGAGACGAAGCCAACTGAGGGTCAGTCTACCAACAACTAACTTGAGATTTTCCAAAGACTTAAGATCATTAAAATCAAGAAAAGAATAAACTATTTCAAATTGAAGAAGACTATAGAAACTGAACACTAAATGCAATGTCTGATTCTGGAACTGGATTCTTCTATAAAGGATGTTATTGACACATCTGATGATATCACAGTAACAGTGGGAGATAACAGTAGGATGTCAATGTTACTCTCCTAATTTGGATGGATATGGGTATAGAGGAAAACTTCCCTGATGACAAGAAATACCAAAGTACCAGAGGCCATGGGTATCATGTTAGTAACTTACTTTCACATGGTTTAAGGCCAAAAAGCATTTGTGCTATTCATGTAACTTTTCTCCATGTTTGAGACTGTTTCAAAATAAAAAGTAATGACAACCATGACGATTCCATTCCTTGACAGCAAACCAATCTTACGTAACACACTGAGAGAGCGTACAACACCCTATGTAGGAAGAATAAAAACTGGGAGAGGTGAGGGAAGCATTTTTCCCCTCATCTCTCTTCACCAAGAAAAGATACATAATCAGGAAAGCTTCAAAGCCCAATATTTTAACTATAATGGTTTCTGATTATTAAATAATCATCACTAAACATAGAAAATCACTTGATTTACAAAGTTTTTGTAATAAAAGTATAAAGTACATGATCATTTATCTAGTAATACTTAATGAGTCTTAAATGATGGTGATAAAATCAAAAACGTTCACTCAATGTAAATTTTCATAGATCACTTCTCTAAGCCCACCTACAACATCCACTACCCCCCAAAAAGGCATTTAAAAATTCACAAAGCACTAAATTACCGTTTGTGTGCTTCCTGTTTGCTGCGACACTCTTCACAGTAATATTTGTATTCACTGCATAGAGTTTCTGTGTTGCTAAAACCCCTGTGTAAAGTTCAAAATAAAATTATGTATCCATTCAAAATATTCTAAACTGAAGATAATTATTAAATTCTAAAATAAATAATTCTACATATACCTTAAACAGTGAGTAATTGATGTGTTTTGTTCCACGTCAACAGAAAGGTCTAAAAAATCTTCATCTTTGCTGCTTATCTGCAAAAATAATTGATTTTTATTCCAAATATTAGTCAACCATGGTTCCCAATTAACAGAATTAAATGCATCCTATTATTAGAAGTAGGTGAACAATTCTTCTCCCTCAAGTTCAAATGACAACTTGACTTAGATTATCCAAAAGAACACTGAACAACCCCTATCATTTGTAGAAGTAACAGACTAAAGTACACATCTGACTGATTTACTAAGCAAAGGCTAGTATAATGTGAAATTTCATTACTTTTCAAACTTTTACTATTATTTTAAAGGATGAAACAAACTATACTATATACATTGACATATACTGATTCTTGAAAAACAGGGGCCAAGACTGAGTAAGAATGCTTGACAAAGGACATAATACCTGCATTATTTTACCATTTAAAAAAATAATTTAGCCCAAGATGCCAAATTATGTAATCTTCATTTATGACATAATTTTACACAAAAATCTAGCATAAAGTTATATTTGAAAAACAGGGGCCAAGACTGAGTAAGAATGCTTGACAGAGGACATAATACCTGCATTATTTTACCATTTTAAAAAATAATTTAGCCCAAGATGCCAAATTATGTAATCTTCATTTATGACATAATTTTACACAAAAATCCAGCATAAAGTTATATTTGATTTACAGGTAAGTCATTTTATAAAAAATAAAGTTACTACTTGTTCATTTGAACTGGAAAAGGACAGAACTTTAGACATATGTTTTCCTAGCTATTTCTGTTGGTAAGTCTCTCCCTAGGGTGTGTGCTACATCTGACTCAGTTCTCCAGGCTGTAATCCACATTAACTACACACTCAGTGGAGCAAATGCTTTTTTGTTTCAATATCATATCAATGTCATAAGATCAGTACCACTAAAATGTGATAGATTATGTGGCTGTACGTAACATATATTTATGCAAATATAGTAAACTAGGGTATTACACATAACGTATTTTATAGATACCCTATGAGAGTTTCAGGGTGATTTAGACTCTTTCATTTCAACGTTAAGCTAAATCCCTACATAACATGCTACATGTATTGTATGATACAATAATATTACCATAAAATAACTAACCCGAGCTTCAAAAAAGTCCAGTGAAAAAGAAGGGAGAAGAAATACAACTAACTCTGAGAGAAATAAGTGTACATGAAGTATTTAAAGCAAAATAATTCTCCCAGTTTTGTAGGAAAGTGGGTAGGGTGACAAGATGTTAGGGTGGGCTAACACCAGATCAGGCAAAGTTTATGTGTAGACTAAAGAGAAGCAAAAATTAATCAGTCTGATGTTTCTCAAAATGAAGCTCTCAGACATTGCCTTGGGGGTCTTCCTTTTCAATTTTCGCTTTTATGATAATGTAAAAACCTTCACATAAATATGCTCTGGATCACCTGGGTGTGTCTGAGTTAACTATGTTTGTATTTGCAATTGGGTTGGTGCCAAGTGGTCACCAAGTAGACAGTATTTTACTTTCAAAGTGGTTGTGAACACATCTGGCTGCTGTTAAGACTGATACGTCCTATACGCCCAGTATGGTGGATACCAGGCAAAAGCTCAGGCAAGAAGTCTAGGCTGCAGATCTCGATTCAGGACACATCAGCACATGTGAAAATAAGACAAGCTTTTCCCACAACAATACTCTAATGATCACTCACATTTAAAAAATAAATGGAAAATGAATACCCCAACAATGAGACTAAAAAGGAACACTCATAGAACAGAGAACACCAGAAGAGGGTGCTGAAAAAACCAGCTGAGACATTACCAAACACAATCATGGTCTCCTCCAGGAAGCCCATCCCTAATCTTCCTGAATCCTTTCCACTCCCACCTGGATTAGGTCTCCCATTCTCTGGCTTACACGGCATCCTTGTGCTTATCTATACCATAATATACACTGTGATGAAATTGCCCAAGTATCTGTTGGCCAGTCTTCACTACCATAGAGCATCTTCATATCAGAGACTTACATCTTTCTTACCTACCACCCTCCACCTTCTACTTAGCATAATCAGTACTTAAATATTTGTGCAATATTAAACAAAGAAATGTTATATATTCACTCTTAAGGATTTCATCACTCTAGTTTGATAAAGGTGTGAAACTATAGTCATTTACTGAATCCATATTATGATGACTTAGAATCTGATGAAATATTCTCAATTTATACTCTTATTCTTGGGAAACTATCTGCAAATAAATACTGCAGGCAATGGGAGAACCTAGTTAGGAACAGGTAGAAGGATCAGTATCCATCCCTTATAAATCACATTAATACATATTTAAGCACTATGAACAAGGATAATTGGCATCACTTTCTCCTTCAAACATGTTCAATCTCTCTACTTTAAGATAGCATCAAACAAAATAATGTTTTTTTCTAGAGGATAAAAGAAAAAATGTTGAAACTCCATCCCCTACTATCTCTAAGCTACAACATAGTCTTCAAAGGCTCTAGCAGAGCATCTCAAAGGCTCCACACAGGGCGTCAAATCTAATACCTTGCCAGCCTCACCAGCTACTGCACTTCTCAACATGCTAAAGAAAATTCAACTATTTTGTTTCCTTGAAGGTCTAATTAAATATATTCTGACATCTTCAAACTCATATCAAATTCCATTATAATCAACATTAAGCAACTACCAAATCCTCTGATTACATCTACTATTCCAACTGAAATACTGCTCTAATAAGCACGATGTGTTTCTTAAAATTTGGGATTTAGGGCTGGGTGCCCATAGCACAGGTTATGGCACCAGCCACATATACCAAGGCTAGTGGGTTCAAAACCGGCCAAGGCCTGCCAAACTACAACAACAAAAAAAAATAGCTGGGTGTTGTGGCAGGCACCTAGTAGTCCCAGCTACTTGGGAGGCTGAGGCAAGAGAATCACTTAAGCCCAAGAGTTTGAGGTTGCTGTGAGCTGTGACACCACAGCATTCTACCAAGGGCAATAAAGTGAGACTCTGTCTCAAAAAAAAAAAAAAAAATTTTAGAATTTAGTTATGATTAACTTATTTATAAGAAACATCTAAAATATGCCTGTTAAGAAATAACTGGAGTTGATTCAATTGAATAAGATGAGTATTAAGTCCAATTTCCAACATAAAACATTGTCCAGTTAAGCCATCACTACAGTTAACTGGTTGGGGCGATGTATACACCTTAATCAAAGCCCCAAAACAACTTCATACTGCTGTTCATATAGTCAAGCAATCACATCTCTTCATTTGATTTAAAAGAGGCTCACCACTATTATTTTTTATTTACTAGCATTGTGTTCTTAACTAATTAAGATTACTCTACTGATAGTGATCTTGCAAACGCCTGGTCAGAAATCTATGCATAATCAACAGTCAATAGGTCACTCATCTGTGCAGGTTATGGCTTTTATTTAAAAATTCTATCTTGTCATTCATGGGTGAACCAAAAAGATTTGCTGAATGGA
>CAUYON010209541.1:0-19547 GCA_963573935.1 Arctocebus calabarensis | reverse complement strand
GTGCTTTGTTTTGTTCCCATTTTGTTCATTTTCTGGAACTCAGAATCCAACAATGGTGAAACAGACATGCTGCCTTGGGCTCCTTAGCTGCTGACTGAGGCAGCTGGCAAACAACAAACATGGGCTAATTAACAGACGCATTTAAGTAAAAACATGGCATATGATAAAAGGAAGCTGCCAAGCGAATTACTTACTTTTGCAGGAGCCACGTAAAATTCAAGTTAACCCACTTTCGTGGCGTTTTAATGTGTTCTGGCACCTCTGGGCTCGCGGCTCAGCTCCCGAGCGGTCCACACATGCCCGTGCAGCCATGCATTGTGCTGGCTGCCAGTGCAGGGCACTCACATAGTGGGGGGAGCTCTCACATCTGAAAGCAGGAGCTCCCTGTCTGGCAGACTGAGGCACGTACCTGCTTGTTTTACTTCACTTCTTCTTCCCCCAAGGCTTAGCAACTTCAGGAAACTGACAGCTTGTTACTGAGGAACTTGGAAGAAGTGTTGGAGCTGGCAAGAGTGAGCCTGTCTCCTCCACAAAGGCTCCTGGTTCTCATTTCATTTCATTCAATTATGCAAATATCTATTAATTGACTTGGGTATAAAGGACTAGGCTGGGTACTCCAGACAGAAAAGGAGCATGACTCCTACTATCAGAAGTCTATTCATGGGTCTATAATACAAACATTTATGACATACGGGAGGGAAAAGTCTCATGAGAGCTGCCCAAGTGCCAATGTGGAAGGCCACGGGAAAGAGAAATCACCCTCACTCAGTACAGCGCTGCCCTTCACCAGCCAAGGGGGGAAACTTGCCAGAGAAAATTTTCTTATCTGGAAAATGGAGAAATCCACTATCCTATGTCAAAGACTTAGACTGAGGATTCAATAAAATATTTTATGTGAATTTCCTTAGCATAGTACCTAAATGATAGTAGGAGTTTTAGCAAATGTTAGTTTCTTTCACCTTAACACTATCTTTGAGATGGACTTTCTCCAAACTAGGTGGGAGATTTGCAGGCAGGGATGGTGCTGGGTGACCAGCACCAGAGGACGCAGGTGAGGAAAACTGATTTTGTTCAGAAACGAGTGAACATTCCTTTTTTGAACTCCAGTTTTGCTATAGAGAAGTAAAGAGAAGGGCTTGGAAAGGCAAAGTGGGGCTGTCCTAAAGGGGTGGCAATGTCTGGAGAGATGGTATGTGCAGAGGTTGAGCCTGGGTCCACATCTTGGCCTTGTCATTCTTACTCACTGTGTAACCCAGAGCAGGTTACTAACTCTCTGAGCTTCAGTTCCTTCCTTAGTAAGTAGGGTACTGTGAGGGCCCTCTCCAGAGTCCTGTTCTACGGATTAAAAGGGTTAAAATTTGTAAAGCAGTTAGAACCATGCCTGACACGTTCTAAGACCTGACACGTGAAGACCCTCTCCAGCTCTCCTTAGCTGGTTGCGGTATTCACCATGACCTGTCACATTTAGAAGCCATGCTACAAACACCACTGGGAGGAAATCAGGTCTGCCTCTACTAAGGAAAACAGGCCTTATTGCGAAATGGCCCTGACTCTTCCCCTCACTAATACAAAATGAAGATGTTTTGGCAAAAGAAAAAAGAATAGATGTGAACTGCTCCCCCAGCCTTCCTGTTCTTTGGATGATACTTGTAGGCTCCCTCAACTCTCCAAGGGTCTCTGGTTCACCCCTGGAGCCACCTAGAACCTCCAGCCAATAGCAGACTCTTTCTGCTTGCTGGTGATTGGAGGAGTGATTGTGTGATGACAATGGTTCATGTCTTGGGGAACCAAAACCCTCCCCTTCACAAAGAAAAAAAAGAAATCTGTGTAAAGAGGCCCTGGCACCCCATTCCTGCTGGGGCACACCCCAGAGCCTGGCTAACCAAGGCTTTTCCAAGGCAGGGAACTTTTTCTGGAGGCCTGGAAAGCTCTGAGTCTCTTGTCCCAGTCCCAGACCTGATCATCAGGTGACAGGCATATTTGTGGAGTAATATTCTCTTTTTGGGATTAAGAGCATGTATGGCCTCTTGAATAAGAAATGGGTGATTGGAATTAATACTTTTGCTTTCAGAAAATCCATTATGAGACAAATTCAATGCACATGGATTAGAGAAGAGAAAATACTTCCAATGATAAAATCAGGACCTAATCCCTCAGCAAAGGGAAGAAACTAGGATGGGAACCGTGTGTGGACTTCCATGTAATTCCAGAGATCAGACATGATTATAATGGGCACATTTTACCTTGACATCAAAGCAATGAAAACACAGAGCTGCCCAGCAAAGATGAAGTGGCGTCTTTCAGAAGAGTGAGGTCCCTGTTGCCAGAAGTGGCGAAGCAGAGTCTCAAGGCCATCTGGCGACTATTAGGTAGGTGGGATTTCTGGACTGGGAGATGGTAGGAGTAAACAAAGGAGGCTTATCCTTGATCAACACTCACCAAGGTTGGCTTTTGTTCTTTCAACTCTTGGGTGGATTTAATTCGCTTTATAAAACCTCAGAGAGTTAAAGAGTTGAGGGTTTTATTTTCGGTTTTACAAAGGACCTCAGGCAATTATAGCTCAACCTCACCTTGTATTATAGTACCCCTTGTCTTGTATTATAGACAAGGAGACTGGGGTACAATTGTTAGGTGGCTTCTAGAGTCTGGTGGTTGGTGAGTGGTAGAACGGCAGTGTGTGCCCAGGACTCGCAGTTCCTAACTGTTCTGCTGCTGTCTGTCACCTCCCCACCACTCTTTGTCACACACATACACCAGAGTGATAGTACCGAAACATGGCTCTGATGTCATTGTGGTGTTTAAACAATTTCAAAAGCTCCCGCTGCTCTTTAAAACTATACTTGGATGGCAGGATCAATAAAATGCGGTTTATGTATACCATGGAGTACTACTTGGCCATAAAAAATGGTGACCTAATACCATTTGTAATAACTTGGATGGAATTGGAGACCATTCTTCTAAGTGAAGTATCTCAAGAATGGAAAAATAAACACCACATGTACTCACTAGTAAATCGAAACTAATGGATCAACATCCATATGTTAATAAAACTCAAAGAAGGCAAGCAGGAAGAGGGGGAGGAGAGGCTAAATTCATACCTAATCGGTACAATGCACTCTATCTGGGTGGTGGACACACTTACAACTTTGACTCAAACTGTACAAAAGCAAGTCATGGAACCAAAACATTGGTACCCCAGTAATACTCCAGAGTTAAAAAATTAAATTATACTTGGAATTCTTTATTACGGCATTTAAAATTCAACCTTGATTTTATTTCAGATTGAAACCTCTCAGCACCACTTCTTCGTGTATGCTGAGATGTGTTTTAAGTTAAATATGTAATATTTCTCAGACTATTTCTTGATGCATTCTTTCTTTGTAGGGTTTGTTGAACATCTGGTTGCTGACAAACCTCAGAATTTTTAAAAATGTGCTATTCTTCTGGAAAATCAGCACAAGATACCATGGAATGAAAGAACATCTTTTGATCAATGCTGCACTTTAGGGGCTTCACACGAAAATCTATAAATATGAGGGGAAGCCTAGTCATAGCACATTTCTAAGAATTTTCTTTTTTTAATTTCAGATCTATGTGAAGTAACATTGTTCGCATTGTAACCCCTCCTGCACTTCTTGAATTTAATTGATTTTCTCTCTCATGTGAGCACAATAATTTCTCTTGCCTTCTCAATAGAAATAAATCAGAGCCTTTAAAATGTGCCTTCCAAATACCAGCTTCTCAGAAATAATTCTGCAGTTACGTGAGAATATTTGGGCCTTCTCAGAATATTAACACCAGCATCTTTAGTGTTTTAAGAGGAGAAGTTAAGCCCTGATGCATTTAACAGATTATGTGTCAGAAACACTTAAGACATTTATAATTAGAGAATTTAAAAGGAATGATGAAATAAAATGTTTTGAATCACCAATTAATCTGAATTCATGACAATAATAACTCGACTCTTAGCCACTTTTACAAGCCATCATTTCCATTAATGGTTGACAATCTGTACTTTCTGGTTTCTATGTCAAATGAGTCAGGCTTCTACTTTGTTTGAGGATGTAAAACAGAAGAATGTGTGATGGTTCTGCTACTGTCATTGCATCAGTTAACTTTTGCTGCCTAACAACTTACTACAGACACTCAGTGCCTGAAAACATCTATTGAATTGTTAGAGGGTGCTAG
The DNA here is from genome assembly GCA_963573935.1 of Arctocebus calabarensis. Lineage (NCBI taxonomy): Eukaryota > Metazoa > Chordata > Mammalia > Primates > Lorisidae > Arctocebus > Arctocebus calabarensis. The sequence continues at coordinate 15,359 of CAUYON010209541.1, read as the reverse complement.
ACCTTCACTCAATGTCTGAAACACCCAAACAAAAACACAAGGCTAGATTTATTGCTCACATGGTGGGAGACAGTGATGCTGCCCAAGCACTGTTTCCAAGCCAAGCAACTACCGATATCACAGAAGGTTTAAGTGATACATGGAATTCAAAGATCAGTGCATCTTCAGGGTCATGAGTGAGTTAACATTATCTGTTGAACCACAGTTACTTAGGTGACACTTTTGCTGACAGGTGATCACACTCAGAGATATGCTCATTCAGATAAATTCATTCCTGACTGATAGATTTACAGAAATGGGGTGCTAATATTGATTGGTCGAGCTTACAAAAGCATGTTCAATGAGACAAGTTGTAATTGATCTATTAAATAGGTTTAAAATTTGTGAGGTAGCGGGCAGCATCTGTGGCTCAAAGGAGTAGGGCTCCAGCCCCATAAACCGGATGTGGCAGGTTCAAATGTAGACCTGGACAAAAACTGAAAAAAAAAAAAAAAAGTTGTGAGCTAGCTACGTGCTATGATGTCTATAGAAAAATGAGAAATTTTATTTTTCTAAAGGCATATGAAATAGGCAGACTCAGAGAGAGTGCTCCTGTTATGATGGCCTTGTATAGTTCCTCTCCCTTGAATATGGGCTGGATTTAGTTATTCACTTCTAACAGGATAGATTTAGTAGAAGTAGTGAGATCTCACTTTCAATATTAGGTTATAAAAAGACTGTGGCTTCTGCCTTGAGGGCTTCTTCCACTGGCTCTTGCTTGGATCTCTCACTTTGGGGAAAGTGAGCTCCGTGGGAAGGCGCAGGTGGTAAGTAATTGATATTTCCAGCCAATAGCCCACTTGTACCTGCGGTTCACTCAAGTCATGTGAGTGAGATCAGAAGTGGACCCTCCCCTCATCAAGTCATGAAATGGCTGCAGCTTCCATCAACACCTCAACCTCAGCCTTATGAAAGCCCCTGAGTCAGAGGCATCCAAACTATTCTTGAATTCCTACCTATAGAAACTATGAGATAATATATATTTGTTGTTATAAGCTGTTACATTTAACTAACTAATGTTAGCTTCCCCATATGTTTGTACTCATCATCATGGCAGAGAAAATGGATTCCAACCCATTCCATAGCTGAAGGCCAATAATCTTGAAATCAACACAAGGAAAAATATATACAACATTGCATTCTCTTTTCTAAACTTACAAAGGCAGTTCTTTATACTCATGTTATTATACTAAAAAGTTGTCTGCAATTAAGAATCTTTCATAGTTTACTAAGAAACCAAGTCATTAAATGTAGTTATGTATAACTGATTGTTATAATGCATCCTTCATAATGCTCTCTAAAGAAATATCCATTGATTATGATATAACATAAAAGAATATTATTTATGGGTAAGAATGGGGTTTTATTTATTCTATAAAAAGCTGGACAACCAGTTCCTTTCCAGAAGTATAAACTGAGTTCAATTCTATTTAGAAGGAGATGTCATATTAAACTGCTTCTGAAAATAGATTTTCCAGAAAGATAGCATAGTGTAAGTGTGAATGAGGTTATTTTATACCTTGTCAGTTAGTATTTGTTTTGATTATGGGAATGGAGTCTTAAAGGCAGAGAGGGAAAAGGTGCATTGACTTTTACTTAGAAATTTTAGGCTTTTGAAAATGCTCCTTTTATATCTGTATTTTAGTGAAATTATTCTTAAAGGATTCCCATGCTACCCATGTTAATCAAGTTAAGAGTGCAAAAACATAGATTTAAAGTCTACCATAAACTAAATGATATTGAATTCCATGCTATAATAGTTATTTTTGTACATGATACATTATATATTTTATGTGTTTATACTATATTATAATTTCTTTTTTATTTCAGATTATTATGAAGGTACAAATGATTAGGGTACATTTTTTGAGTTTCAAAGGTAAAGTTCAAGGTATAGTTGAGCCCTTCACCTAGGGGATATGCTATATACCCTTAAATTGTGTACATTAGGTGAGAGATTACCAATTCCCCACCTTCTCGCCATTTCCCTTTCCCCCCTCCCTACTCTTCCCCATTTGGATATAATTATGGTTTTTCTCCCATATGGGCATGTAATTGCTTATCTATCAGTTTCATAATAGTATTGAGTACACTGAATACTTCCTTTTCCTTTCTTGTGATACATTACTAAGAAGAATGTGCTTTAACTCCATCCAGGTAAATACAAAAGAGGTAATGTCTCCATCTTTTTATGGCTGAATAGTATTCCATAGTATACATATACCACAGTTTATTAATCCACTCATGGGTTGATGGGCACTTGGGTTGACTCCATATCTTGGCAATTGTGAGATCAGCTGAAATTTCTAGTGCAAATATCCTTATGGTAAAATTATTTTTATTCTTCTAGATAGATGCCTAGTAATGGGATTGAAGGATCAAATGGAAGATCTACTTTTAGTTCTTTGAAGATTCTCCACACTTCTTTCCATAGAGGTATAGATCTACAGAATAGAATAGAGAATCTAGAAATGAGCCCAGCCATTTATCACCATTTGATCTTTGATAAAATATAAAATATTTGATAAAAACCAAAAGCATACACTGGGGAAAGGAATCTTTATTTAATAAACAGTCCTGGAAGAACTGGTTAGCCACATGAGAAGACTGAAACTGGACACGCACTTCCCACTACTTAACAAAAATTGACTCCTGCTCGATAAAATACTTAAATTTAAGACACAAAACAAGAAAAATTCTGGAAGAAAGTATGGGGAAAACTCTTGACAAAATTGGCCTGGGCACACTGGCCCCATATACCGGAGGTGGTGGGTTTAAACCTGGTCCTGGCCAAAAACTGCAAAAAAAAAAAAAAAAAAAAAAAAAATTGGCCTGGGAAAAGATTTTATGAAGAAGACTCCTTGGCAATTGCAGCAACACCAAAAATAAATAAATGGGACATGATCAAGCTAAAAAACTTCTGAACAACTAAGGGTACAACAACTAAATCAAACAGACAACCTTCAAATGAGAGAAGATGTTTGCATGCTATGAATCTGACAAAGGGTTGATAACTAGAATCTAAAGAGAACTCAAAGTAATCAATAAGAAAAAAGCAATCCCATTATGCGGGCAAGAGAACAAAAACTTCTCAGAAGACGATAGACGAATGGTCAACAAACACATTAAAAAAATACTCATTGTCCCTAATCATTGGATCAATGAAAATCAAAACCACTCTGAGATGTGAGAATAGCCCACATTAAAAGTCTCAAAGCAGCAGATGCTGGTGCGGATATAGAGAGAAGGAAACTCTTTTACACTGCTGGTGGTATTGCAAAGTAATACAATCTGTATTATATTTTCATGTGCTTTTTAAAGCTAAAAATGAGGGTCAAGAAGCTGGTACAAGCCTATATGATCAGAATTTTCTAGTGGTTTCTTGTTCATCAATTCAGCATATGCTTCAAATACCTTATTAAAACCATATGGTTAGTATTTCTACAGAAAATTAGAGTTACAAAGGATTTTCCATTTTTTTAATAATAGCCATATGATGCCTTATCAAAACCCCCAATTTAGAGAGGAGAAATCTGATTCTTACAGGGTTATGCCTTGCCCAGGATAACTCTGCCAGTAAATAGCATAATCAGAACCACACTTAGGTCTTCTGACTCAATCAAATTCTTTCCATTTGACCACGTATCTCTTTAATATCTTTACCCCCAACCTCCCATACCCACTCTATTTCCCATGTACAAATACACTGAATTCGTTCTATGAAAGCAGTGCATGAAACACAACACCTATGAGTGCTCTTGCCACCTTCACCCCACCCCAGCAATCGAAGAGTACAGTGGGCCTTCATGGTTTCAACTTCATTTCTTTTTTTTTTTTTTTTTTTTGAGACAGAGCCTCAAGCTGTTGCCCTGGGTAGAGTGACGTTGCATCACAGCTCACAGCAACCTCCAATTCCTGGGCTCAAGCGAGTCTCTTGCCTCTGCCTCCCAAGTAGCTGGGACTACAGGCACCCGCCACAAGGCCTGGCCATTTTTTGGTTGCAACCATCATTGTTGTTTGGCGGGCCCGGGCTGGATTCGAACCCGCCAGCTCAGGTGTACATGGCTGGTGCCTTAGCCCGTGCGCCGAGCCTCAACTTCATTTCTTAATTGACTATATCAGTGACCATTTTGAGGGTATGGATCATCACAAATACTTACAAAATGCAGCATACTAATTAAGCCTAAGCCCAAAGAAAAATCAAGAAATTCCTTTGCTACAGAAGAAGGAAATTTTGCATATTGCTCTGATCAGAATAAACATGCACACACGTGTTGTTTATATTTTCTTGAATATTCTTAACAAACCATCATGTTCTTAAAAGTGTATAATGATGAGAATTCATATCTGTGTAGGTTTTGCAGTTTATAAGGTTTATTTACTTGACTCTCTCAGTAGAGTTCTGAGGTAAGTAGGATTACTATTATCCCCATTTTATAGAAATAAAACTAAACCTCAGAGAGGTTAAGACAGTGGCTCTCAATCTGTGGCTTGTGACCCCTTTGTAACAAGGAAAATACATCCTGGATATCAGATATTGACATTACAATTCATAACAGTAGCAACGAAAATAATTTTAGGGTTGGGTTTTACCACAACTTGAGGAACTGTATTAAAGGGTTGTGGCTTTAGGAGGCATTAGGAAGGTTGAGAACCACTGGGTTAAGAGATTCTCAGGCAACTCTTAGGTGCAGAAATGAACTCATCTCAGTACATGGAGCTCGAAAGGCCTTCCCAAAATACTGTGTAAGGTAGCATTTCTCAGCATTTGTTCTGTGCCACCCTGTGTTATGAGATGCTCTATGAAAATTGTTCGGTTCTCAAGTAAATTTAAGAAATACTGCATATTGTTAATCAAGGAACCCTTTTGGAAAATTCTGATTAGGGTAGCCCCCATATTTGGTAGATGAAAGAAATGATGAATTTCAAATACTTAAATTTAAGATCACATGATTACAAACATCAGAATCACAAATGGAACTCGAATCTTCAAATCCCGATGCTATGTTCTCCCTAATGCCCCACACGTTTATCTTAAATACTTACCTATTCGAGGTTAAGATAATTTAGCTAATCTTCATATTCAAAAACAAATGCACAGTCTGAATAAAAAATTATGGAAAAGAAAAAAAGACTCTTCTTAGTTCTTACTTTTCCTTTGTGCTACAGAAACAAGCCGAGATGATAAATAATTTGTGTGCCGAGATGATAAATAATTTGTAAAGTTTCAACAAACTAGCAAGTTAAATGGTGTTACTAAGTCTCAGAATAATAATTTGAGGAAGATCACGTGTTTATTAATATTAAGAAGAGAAACCATGATTGAAAGGTGAGTCTCTGACTCTACACCTGTTGAAAAAGCATCCTGAGAGCCCCAATTCTTTTGGAAGAGATCCTGAACCCTTATCATTCTTCCTCTTGTATCATTACTACAGCAATGAATTTTAAAATGAGGCAAGTTACACAGGCAGAAGCAAAGCAAGAAAACCTAGGCATAAGTTTAGCAGAGGTGGGTCCAAACAAAGAGGATGTGAGAAAGTAAAATTGCAGGGAGTTATAGTTTCGGTAGAGACCATACGCATTCTCTTGTTAATGCCTTCAATTCTGTAATAAGTATTTCTAAAAACAGGACCAAAATCCAGAAGCACTCTTTAACGTTCTTTAATACTATAGACAAAGTAGCAACCACTGGCACACTATTGAGGCTTGCCAGAGAATCAGAACTTCAGGTCTTAATGAAGCTGTGTAAGACTTGGCTCTTACCAGGATTGGAATTCCATCTATAAATTCCCAACAGGTGATCATCCAGCCTTTGTTTGACCACCTGAGTCTTAACACCTTTGGAGGGAGATCGTTTTACTATTGGACAATTCCAACTGTAGGAAGTTCTCTGACAAGATTGGATACCACTTAAAAGCAGTGTCCATTTCTGTCTTGTTGAAACTACATCCCTCTTGTCTAACAAGAGAGAATCACTAAGTATTTTTTTGAATGATTGAATGACACTGACATAAAATCTTCCTTCTTATAATGCTTGTCTCTCTCTGTTCTCTGGGAAGAAGTTAAATGATTTTCCCAGAGGGTATTCAATGGGGGAAGCTCTTAGGAACTAAAACAAAACCTAGATCCATTTTAAAAAATTGAAATTTAAATCACCCATTTAAAATGTATAATTCAGTGGTTTCTAATATATTTACAAAGTTGTACAACCATCATTACTAATTCCAGAACATTTTCATCACCCCTACAAGAAACCCCATACTCATGAGCAGTTACTCTCTATTCCCTTGCTCCCCAATCCCTGGCAGCCACTTTCTGTTCTACAATGTCACCTATTCTGGACATTCCATATAAATGGAACCATAACAATACATGGCCTTTTATGCCTGGCTTACTCACTTTGCATAATGTGTTCAAGGTTCATCCGTGTTGTACCATCCGTCAATACTTCATTCTGTGTAGGGCTAAATATTCAATCATATGGACAGACCACATTTTACTTATCTGCCCATCAGTTAACCGATGTTTGTGTTGTCTTCATTTTTGGGCTAGTATCAATAATATTTGTGTGAACATACATTTTCAATTCTCTTGAGGTTATAATTAGAGTTGGAATTGCAAGTAAAGTTTGGGGCAAGGAGAGAACAGTATGGATCTGCTGGGAACTTGAAGGAGCTAGAGATGAGAACTCCAAACCAGTCCTTGTCCCTTCTGTGAGCACTTATGACCCTTATTCTGCCCTTTTTTTTTTTCCATTCTTGTATTTTCCTCACACTCTCTCCTCTCCATCACTTGTCCCCTAACCCCTCCATAGGAAGCCATTCTCTCCTCTTGAACTGTTTGCTTGCCTGTTGACCCTCTTCCTGGGATTTCCTTCACCCTCCTCCCTAGTAAAATCCATTCATTGTTTAAGAGCTCACATAAATGTCTCTCCTCTACTGAGAATCCTTCCTCATCTTCCCTACGTGAAAGAAGTCATCCCTTCCTTTTCTTTCCCGATAGAATTTTTAAAAGCCTCATTTAACTAAAATGTCCTGAAGCAATGTTTCTCAATCTTTAATATACAAGAGTCTCCCAGGATGCTCATTGAATGTGCAGATTCCCAGGCCCCGTCCACAGAAATACTGAATTCAGAGTCTGGGGTCAAATTCATGAATCTGCATTAAAACAAAAAAAGGGCAATAATGATTCAGTGGTGCATGGATCACATTTTAAGAAACAAAATCCTCTAGCTCGTTTCTTCTTAAACTCCTTGGCAGACTGGATATTCAATGAATGTTTGATTTAAAATAGTAAAACTGTCCTCAGATCTCTGGCTTCACATTGTGTCTTATATTTATATGGCAACCAAAAACTATTTTGAAAGACACGCAAGTCTATACCTCATACCCATGTTACCCTAACTTTACTAATAATCACAATCATCCAGGGTGATTCTGGTGACCATGCTGTGATGAGACAACCCTCATGGGGTTTGCTCTATGTGGACCACCCCAGATAAACTGAAATGCAGCCCCCTCTAACCATGCCCTTGATAGCAGCCACTGTGACCCTAAATAACCATGACATATAGTATGCTACTGGACAGGCCTTGATGGGGCTGGATGAGCCTGTGTGATGCCATCAGCAGTTGTTTACTCATGTACAAGACCTGTTGTAGACAAGAGTTAAGAAATTGAATGCTCCAAGGACCATGGTGCCAGTCAAGGAGCCAGTTTACAAAGTACAACTAATAATACACTTAGAAAAGTAGTGACTAAGTATAAATTTAATCTAAAGTAAAAATGCTTTTAAAATATAACCACTTTAAGATAGGGAGATATTGTATAACCTTGTAACCTATGAAAAAATCTGTTTAACATATACTATGATGAATAATTACATTCCCGATACTTTGATTGTAAAAGTACAACAAAGAAAAACAGCAGAATAGCTCTGTGAGGAGATATCCTCACTGTCCTCCAAAATTGTTTTTTCCATAAATAAAAATGAAACTATTACAAATTGAGCTGCAATGAATAATCTGGTGCAAATGTCTTTTTTGCAAAGTAATTTTTGGTCTTTTGGATATACTCCTAGTAGAGGAATTGCAGGATCCAACGACAGGTCAATTTTTAGATCCCTGAGCGTGCTCCAAACTTCTTTCCGAAAGGAACATATTAGCTTGCATTCCCACCAGCAGTGCAGAAGTGTTCCCTTTTCTGCACATCCACACCAACATCTGTAGTTTTGGGAAAACCACATCAGATTGTATAAAAAAAAAAATCAGCACATTGTACCCCACATATGCATGAATGTATTCATGATCTATGCGTATTTGACTTAATAAAATAAAAAAAGATTTTAAAACTTTAAAAAAAAATGAAACTGTTGATTTCTCATTTCTCTTCCATTGATTGGTTTGAGTGACAGGTGGACAGCCTCCTCAGTCCCACAACACCATGAACAAGCTCTTCAACTGCCTTTCCAAGAGCACCGCCTTTTCCTTCTCTTATATAAATATGTGTTGTCTCTAACAGGGCTTGCGCCATTTTTAATTTGCATCAAATGACATTTTTCTCATAGCAGCATTGTTAATAACAGAAGAAAACAGATATGACCCAAATAGCCATTGACAGAATGCAAAAATAAACTGGAATATTTATGCACTTCACACCTGTAAAAATAAACTACAGCTACACACATCAGCACGGATAAAGCTTAGAAACAGTACATGTTGATAGAAATATGCAAATCACAGAAGTTTACATATGCTATATCATTTTCATAAAGTTAGACAAACGCCAATATACTATTTAGACATATAGAGTAACCTTCTGAGCAAGAGAATAACAAATATGAAATTCTGAATAGCGGTGACCTCTGGGGTTGGACAAGTTACAAATGCATGGATGCAAGCTCTTGGGAATGTTCTCCGTCTGCAACTAAATGGTACATTTACAGGCGACCATTTTATTATCCAATAAAATACACAAATATAATGTATAGAAACCATTAAATATTTGGAGATATAGGCAAAAGAAAAAAGAGTAGGAACACAATGTAGGTCCAGAAAGACCCAGTATGTGTTTCCCTGTCACGTGCAGCAGTTTTTATTACATCCATAATAGGGATCCAGTGGGCTACTGGGCGGCTAGAACAGGAGGCAGAAGGACCTGAAACTGGATAAAGGCATCCTTCCCTCTGGGCCTCAGTTTCTCCATGCATGAAATGAGGGTGAAGTGTGCCAGGAATGAGAAATGGCTGGCAATCATATTATACGTCTCCCCTTCCTTACCCACTAGAGACATGGCTAAAAGGTTACAGTGCTCTTTCTCATGGAGCACAAAGGCAGCTTTGATGCCTCAGCTTGGCATCGCAGCCTGCCAGGCTTGGTCAGACATGGCACACTAAATGACACCTACTTGCTGACCCAGAGATCCTATCCACTTTGATCCAGGGAGTTTGAAGCCCAGACAGCAGGTACTAGGCATCCCACTCCAGGTACTCTAACCCAGGAGGAATCCAATGGCTTTGGAGTTGGCCTGGGTTGAGACCCTGATACTTGGCAGATTCACCTTCTCCAGTTATCACCCCTACAACCTGAAATCTCCTTCAGCTGGCCTGAACCCTCACTCCCTCCCCTCCATCCATTTGGGCTGCCCATTCAGGTAGGTAGACTCCCAGAAGTCCTGTACTGGTAAAACAGCTCAACTAGCAGAGAAAAGGCAAGGGCTCATTGTCACCCTTTAGGCCAGGGTCACCACAGAAAATGGCCCTACCGTGCCATGCCAACATGACCTCCTGCAGCCAGCTGGCCCCAGGAAGCTTCTCCTCCTTCTGAGAGGCCAAAGAGACCATGTTCCTCCCACTGCCTTTACAGAGTCACCTTTTCCTCTATGCCCTTCTGTTTGGTGAGCCCACCTTCCTTCCCTTCATGACCCCAACTGAGAAGAACCTTGTTGCACCTGCCCTGGCTTTCTTCCTGCCAACGGAGAAGTAACTATCCCTCCTGTTAATGTCCACAACACAGAGTTCTGGTTCTCACCACATGTGCATTTGTTACTTGCAAAAGTGTTGAAGTTGAAAAAGGCTATAATTCTCAGGAATAAAGGTGGCAGGCAAGCATCTGGTCAAGGTTCTTCCCATTTCAAACCCTGGAAATTTTGTGCACCCTGTATCCTTACCCTACAGCCACCCTCCCCCCAAGCCACCCCAGCAAGCTCTCCACCTGGAAGACTCTGACTCCTCCTCTAAAGCCACTGAGACCCCTTCCTCCAGACAGTCTCTCTTGCCTTCCCTCTGCCTGCCATTGCTTTATCCTCATTACCTTCCCAAACACACAGCAGGTTCCAATCCTGCTGCTTACATGTCTGTCTCCCCCACTACAGGGTGGCTGTGAGAGAGCAGGACTCATGGCTGACTCACGTGTTACCTCCATCCCCCAGCAGGAGTCTCAAACATGGAAGAAACAGAGCGGGAACTCAAAAAGCCTGAGCTACTACCCCTCTTTCTCTTCAAGGAAATTATAGTTTAGTGAAAGATACATAATGACAAAGAAAATGAATTTGGGGTATCTTTTTCACAGGCCCAGGCAATCCTTTCCAGAGAACTTCACACCTAAGCTGAAATTGATCTCATTAGTGAGGAAACGTGAACTGGGCAAAAAAAGAAAGGTGTAAAGAACCTTCTAAGGAGAGAGAATAACATAAATAAATGTCTAAGGTGCGAGGGAGCAATGTGTACAACTACAGAAAGGACAGAGAGTCCCCAAGAAGATACAGGACAATAAATGAGAGCTGACGGACCCTATGCATCAGTCAGGGAAGGCGAGGTGATGCTGGGTAACAGACAACCCCCACATCACAGGGCCCAGTAGTCAGGAGTATTCATCTCCCACCACGGCTCTGCTCCATTTCCTTTCTGCTCTGGGCTTAGGCTGACTGAACAGTCTCTACCCAGATCATTGCCATAGCAGCAGTATAAGAAAAGTGCTTTCTCTAGCACTGGTGCTCACAGCAGGGGCCCACTTTTCTCTCATCTGTCGTCAGCCAACCTTTTGCCATTCCTGAGAATGACAAAGGGCAGGGCTGAAGGACCCTTCATCAGGGAGGGTACCTTGACCCAGGGCACTTGAGGGGACACCGCTCCACACCATGGCCAACGTTTTGATATCTCTGTAGGAACACTACGAAACCCTTGAATATACTTTCCACTTTTCACAAATCCCTCCGTTCAAGTGAGAAATGGCAGATTACAAATGGGCAAGAGTATGTGAACTTGGGGGAAAAAAATTAGAAAGCCATTTCAGTTATCCAGGCCAAAAAAAAAAAAAAAGAAGAAGAAGAAGACAATACTTCAAAGTCAGGGTGAGGTAAATAAAGAAGAGCCTGGGTTTACAGATAAGAGGAGGTAGCGGTGCACAAACAGCAGCAGGTGGAAGACGGTACAGCCCCAAGATGGTGGAAGAAATGTAACAGACTTCGGTCCTGGTGGTTAGCCAACTGCTGCCTCCAGTCTTGTGGCAAGTTCGGTACTATTCCCTTCTCTCTTTGTTCTTGGGTTATCTATTTTCTCCTGACAAATCTTCCTTCCGTCAGGGGTCCATTCTCTGTGGGAGCCACTGTCTTCCCAGTACATCTGTCCACTCCCGCTAGAGTGGCAGGTCCTTCAGGACAGGAACATCAACAGTCCCACTAATCAGCATCTCAAGTCTGAGGACCTGAGAACCTCTCCAATACAGAGGGACATAAGCAGAGTCACAGGTTGGGAGAGGTGAATCCTGGTGACACCATCCAGTGCTCAGCTATAGTCAAGGTGCAGCTGGCCATACATTGTCACTGGCATTGAAGTGGCCGTGAAAGTCATCCACAAATGTCAGCAGAGCAACTTCAATCATATTCATTAGTATTTCTAGTTAGCATAGTTTGTATAGTTAGTGGTTTAGTCAGCATTCCTAGTTAGGATGTGTAGTTAGTGAAGCAAAGAGGTCACTCTGCAGCACAGCGTGGCCTCTGACTCTGCAGATAAGGAGACCTTTACTAAGAATTATGGGTTTCTCGAGGTAATTGGCCAAGGAAGCTTCAAAAACTGAAGCTGACCTGGCACATTCTGACTGGGGCCCAGGTAGCCATGAAGGTCATCCCGAAAGGTCAGCAGAGTTCCCCCACCCTCCCAAGTCTATACTGAGAGGTCGATATAATGAAGGCCCTGAATCACCCCAAAGTCATCAAGCTCTTTCAAGTGATTGACACTGGAGACACCCTGTATTTAGTCCCCGAGTACACCAGTGGCAGAGAGCTCTTTGACTACATCCTAGAGCATGGCTGCAAGAAAGAAGAAGAGGCCAGAGGCAAGTTCCAGAAAACTGCATCTGCAATACAATACTGCCATTAAAAAAAATTGCCCACCAGGGCCTGGAGCCCTCAGACTTCCTTCTAGATGCCTATCACAGCCTCAAAATGCTGAATTTGGTTTTGACATATGATTTACAGTACACCAGAAGATGGACCCCTCATGTTGACCTGAAACTCTTTTGGGGTCAAAATTATGATGGCTTTGCAGTGGACATGTGGAGCTTGGGCATAATTCTACACACCACGGTGGCCAGAGTCTTGCCATTTGTCACACAGACCTTTGTGGAACTGTTCAGTTGATAACAAGATCCCTTTCTGCATTTCTGTAGAACTAGAAGGCCTCACAGACACAGCTTTACCTTCAACCACTAGACCACATCACAGGGTATCCAGGAATCAACCCCCGAGGCAGGAGACGCTGAGGCCATACCGATAGCTGTGCTCGGTCATCGCCACGACCCCCAGGAGGACAGGGTTCGTGCTGTGTGCGGGATTCAGGATTCAGGCCACATCCAGGAATCCCTTTCGGGACAAAAATAGGACTCTACACCATGGCCTCTTTCTAGATCGTGGCTGCAGGAAACTGGAAGTGGGGGCTCCATCATCACAGTGAAGTCCCTGCCTTCAGCAGATACCACCAGCACACAACAGTTCACATCTTGGCTCCCTGGAAGAGGGCGCAGCACCCCACAAGGGCACAGGGCAAGCACCGGGGAGGCAGAGGAAACGCAGGTAATCGTGGGCAAGCGCCCTCTCTCTACCACCTTCACTGAAGCACTGCTAGAGTTGGGCCTATCCAGACACCGAGGTACACAGGAGGCAAAGCAGGCAGAGTTCTGTCTTCATTCTGATGACTTTCTCCGTTTTGCCTGGATGGAGCTCTTTGAGATCAGCTGGGCCGTTGGTCAACTGTCACCAGGCAGGCGCGCGCCTCCAGCGCGGTTTGTGGGGGGCGGGGCGCGGGGCTGGCGGTGGTTCAGTGCCCCCCGCAGGTTCTGCACTCCTCCCCCTTTGATGCCCCAAACCATTTTTTAAATGCATAAAACCCATATAATGTGATTCATTAACACACTTTGGAGGTACAACATTTGGGGCTAAAACATAACATCATAACATTTTAATAAATAGTTATTTGATCTTGAAGTTCTAAGCAAGTACATAAAATTGTTTCTTCACAGCTGACAAGTAAATGAATGTGTCACCAATGCCTTTACAATATTGGCAAATAGAAAAATAATGATGGGAACACACTGAATGAAATTGAATTCCATTTGGGACATATTTATTGAATGAAATGAAATACAGCTTCAATTCTCTAGGCAAATCCTAATTTCAAATACTCTTCCCATTGTCTTTTTGGCCTTTGAAATGACCTGAAGTTCCCAACATAATTTTCAGTTTCAACTGTATTTCCTAGACTGTGTCTTAAATAATATATGGTCAGATCATATCTCCTGCTCCCCTATTTAGAAACGCAGTCACCTCTTTATTCAAATAACATATTTTCCACCTTGAGAGAGGAAAGTGATTCTCCTTTTATGCATGTTTTAACTGATATTCCAGAAAAGGCTTTATAATATATCACTAGGCAGCGCCTAAAGCTCAGTGGGTAGGGTGCCAGCCACACACACCGAGGTTGGCGGGTTTGAACCCTGCTGGGCCAGCTAAACAACAATGACAACTGCAACAACAAAATAGCCGGGCGTTGTGGTGGGCACCTGTAGTCCCAGCTACTCTGGAGGCTGAGGCAAGAGAATAGCTTGAACCCAAGAGTTTGAGGTTGCGGTGAGCTGTAACTCCACAACACTCTACCTAGGGCAACAGCTTGAGACTCTTTCTCAAAAAATAAAATAAATAAAATAAATCACTAAAACAAAAGACAGCATGACAATATAAAAGAAAACCATCTAGAATCACTAGATACAATTTCATTTCCTTCACATCTGAGTCTAACATAAGGAATTTATAAGAAATAATTTCTGAAAAATAAATATTACTGAGAGTTTATCAATATGTGAGGAAGCTGCTCTCAAGCTTTTTCTAACCTCAGTCCAGATTCATCTATGAGGCATTTGCATGAGCATAGATGCTGATGTAAACTCTTCTTGGTTGGGTCTGAGAATTACACATAATTCTTCCCCCTCACTTGCTGGACATTGCAACCAATACTATCAATTTTTCCCTTCAATATCCAGTTGAGAATGGCTGCAAAAGGAAGGAGGGAAAGGGCATTGGGCTTTATTACAATCCTTTTGTGCGTCAGATTCTTCACAAGTTCCCCAAATGAGATCCAAATTTCTGTACCATACAATCACCATTAAGCATAAAAGTGCTAAATATATTATTTCACACAGAGTCTCAGATAAGATAACATAGTTATCCACAATAAGAAACATCAGTGAAGGCTCGGCACCTGTAGCACAGTGGTTCTGGCACCAGCCACATGCACTGAGGTTGGTGGGTTCAAACCCAGCCCAGGCCTGCTAAACAACAATGACAACTGCAACAAAAAAGTAGCAAGGTGTTGTGGAGGGTGCCTGCCATCCCAGCTATTTGGAAGACTGAGGCAAGAGAATTTCTTAAGCCCAAGATTTTGAGGGTGCTGTGAGCTGTGATGCCATACCCAGGGTGACATACTGAGACTCTGTCTCAAAAAGAAAAAAAAAGAAACATCAAAGAAATGCAAGTTTCACTTAATAGGTAGGTTCTGAACACCATCAAGGGACTTCTCTCTGGTGCTGCCTTTGTACTTTTATTATGTTTTTACTATATTTTTAGTTTGGAATAATTTTCAAGTTTCAAAAAAATTCACAGGACTACTACAAAGAACTCTTTGATAGTCATCACTCAATTTTTTTTTTTGAGACAGAGCCTCAAGCTGTCGCCCTGGGTAGAATGTCGTGGCATTACAGCTCACAGCAACCTCCAATTCCTGGGCTCAAGCGAGTCTCCTGCCTCTGCCTCCCAAGTAGCTGGGACTACAGG
>CAUYON010209538.1:0-27647 GCA_963573935.1 Arctocebus calabarensis | reverse complement strand
GGCTTAAGCGATTCTCTTGCCTCAGCCTCCCTAGTAGCAATGTACTTATTAATTATCATAAGAAATGCTAGCATAAAATACTTTTTTCCTAAAAATACTTTTAGGTCTTTCTATTATCCATAAACTGATACAAGAGAGTGTGTTTTGAGACAACTGATAATAAGTGATATTGTTTTTTATTGTATCATCTCCTTTTTAGATGAATATATAAAATGACAAAAGTTAAATATCACCTAGGGTAAACCAAAGAAAATTATGTAGCTAATTGCCAGAGAACTACCTAATTCATAAGTTTATTTTCTGGTTCCAACACTTTGTTAAGTAGCACAGTGTTTTTGTTGAAACCATCTGGAATATGTGGTCAGGGACTGTATTAGGTGATACAGATACAGAAATCAAATCAGTTTTTACCCTTGGTCTTCTTTCTAATTCTTTTACTTTTAAAGCATTTCTTCTGTTTACTATAGTACTCCTATTTCTTGCTAACTATACCTTATCAATGAAGACCTGTTCACATATGCAAAAAATTGCCTCAAGGCAAAGTTACCTGCTTCTTTTGTTAAACTGAAATTATGAGAGCACAAGGCATATTGAACCAAAACAAACAAACAAACAAACAAAAACAACAACAAAAAAAATCAGGCACACAAACACACAGACACACAAACAATCAAAAACAAAAACAAATACACACACACAAACACATACATACACACAGAAAAAAGACTCGAATAGCCTGATGTAAGCACTCTCAGCAAACATAAGAGGAAGGGGAGGGCTCGGCACCTGTAGCCCAGTGGCTAGGGCACCAGCCACACACACCAGAACTGGTGGGCTCGAACCCAGCCCAGAAACCGCCAAACAACAATGACAACCACAACCAAAAAACAGGCAGGTACTGTGGTGGGCACCTGCAGCCCCAACCACCTAGGGGACTGCGGGAAGAAAGTTAGAGGGTTCTGCGAGGTGCAATGCCACAGTACTCCACTGAGGGTGGCATAGTGAGACTCTGTCAAAAAAAAAAAAAAAAAAAGGAAGCAGAGAAAGAAAAAGAAATAATAATTTAAAAAATTTAATAATAACTCCTACAAGAAAGAAAAAAGGAAAACAAGCAAAAAGAACGAGCAAAGAGAGAAAAAAAGGCAACAAAATTATTTATATATATTATATATATACAGTCAATATCATATTGAATGGAGTAAATTGAAAACATTTCCACTCAGATCAGGAACCAGGCAAGGTTGCCCAATATCTCTGCTGCTTTTTAACACTGTAATGGAAGTCTTAGCCTTTATAGTCAGGCAAGAGAAGGTGATCAAGGGTATACAAATAGGGTCAGAGGAGATCAAACTTCCACTCTTCGCAGATGGTATGATTTTATACCTGGAAAGCCCCAGGGACTCAACCACAAAGCTCTTAGAAGTGATCAAGGAATACAGTAGCATCTGAGGATACAAAATTAATACTCACAAATCAGTAGCTTTTATATATACCATTAATAGTCAAGCTGAAAAATGACTCTATTCCCTTTACAGTTGTGCTAAAGAAGATGAAATATTTGGAAATTTACCCAACAAAGGATGTGAAAGATCTCTATAAGGAGAATTATGAAACTCTGGGAAAAGAAATAGCTGAAGATGTTAACAAATGGAAAAACATACCATGCTCATGACTAGGAAGAATCAACATTGTTAAAATATCCATATTACCCAAAGCAATTTACAAATTTAATGCAATCCCTATCAAAGCACCACCATCATACTTTAAAGATCTGGAAAAAATAGTACTTAACCCAGAATAAACCTCAAATAGCCAAGACATTACTCAGAAATAAAAATGAATCAGGAGGAATCATGCTACCTGACTTCAAATTATACTATAAATCTGTAGTGATCAAAACAGCATGGTATTGGCACAAAAATAAAGAGGTAGATGTATGGAACAGAATTGAGAACCAACAGATGAACCCAGACACTTATTATCATCTAATCTTTGATAAGCCCACCAAAAATATAAATCAGGGAAAAGATTCCCTATTTAACAAATGGTGCTGGGAGAACTGGCTGGCGACTTGTAGAAGACTGAAACTGGACCCACACCTTTCGCCATTAACAAAAATTGACTCTCACTGGATAAAAGATTCAAACTTAAGACGTAAAACTATAAGGATTCTTGGAGCGCATGCAGGAGGAACACTTGAAGAAATTGACCTGGGAGAATACTTTATGAGGAGGATCCCCTGGGCAATTGAAGCAACACCAAAAATACATTTTTGGGATCTGATCAAACTAAAAAGCTCCTGCATAGCCAAGAACACAGGCAGCAAAGCAAGCAGACAGCCCTCAGAATGGGACAGGATATTTGCAGGCTATGCTTCTGACAAAAGTTTGATAAGCAGAATTCACAGAGGACTCAAACTTATTAATAAAAAAAGAACAAGTAATCCCATTTCATTGTGGGCAAGAGACTTGAACAGAAGCTTCTCTGAAGAATACAGGTGCATGAAAAAATGCTTGTCATCTTTAATCATCAGAGAAATACAAATCAAAATCACTTTGAGATATCATTTAACTCCTGTGAGAGTGGCTCTCATAACAAAATCCCAAAACTACAGATGTTGGTGTGGATGTGGAGTAAAGGGACTATTTCTGCACTGCTGGTGGGAGTGCAAGGTAATACGTCCCTTTTGGGAAAAAGTATGGAGAATACTCAGGAATCTAAAAGTAGACCTGCCATTTGATCCTGTAATTCTTCTACTAGGTGTATATCCAAAAGACCAAAAATCACTTTATAACAAATATATTTGCACCAGATTGTTCATTGCAGCTCAATTCATAATAGCCAAGTCATGGAAGAAGCCCAAATGCCCATCGACCCACTAATGGATTAATAAATTGTGGTACTTGTATACCATGGAATATTATGTAGCCTTAAAAAAAGTTGGAGACTTTGCCTCTTTTACGTTTATATGGATGGAGCTGGAACATATCCTACTTAGTAAAGTATCTCAAGAATGGAAGAAAAATCCAATGTACTCAGTACTATTATGAAACCAATTTACATACTCACACTTTCATATGAAGAATGATCACATTTGTGGCTCAGGATGAAGGAGGGAGGAGGAGAGATTGGAGGGGAGGGAGGAGGTCAGATCAAGGGAGGTCAGATCGAGGGAGGGTGAATTGTGGGATCACACCTATGGTGCATCATGCAAGGGTATTTGTCGGATTTATTAAGTATAGAGTATAAATGTCTTAACACAATAATGACGTAAACGAGATGAGGTTTATATTAACCAATGTGATGTAAACGCTCCTAATTCTATATGAAGTCAGCACATTGTACCCCATGCATTAATGTGTACATAATCTATGCGTTTATGATTTAATAAAATAATAACAAAAAATTAACTGAAATTATGGAATATAGTTAAATTAAATACAAATCAAATAATGTTTATACATATGCTTATTCCCTTAATAGGTTTTATACACATCTTTAAGATAGCCTTTGCTCCCAGGACTCAATGGCTGATAAGGGCTGTCACTCAGTACAATGTCACTTGTAAATGGCGAACTACATCCTTCTGAGGAAACAGGAAATGAGGCATCCCGCAGTAAGTTAAATAAAGCGTTTTCCATTTTAACAAAACCCAGTAAGCTAGCAAAGTGAAAAATTATTTGCAAAGTAAATGAATCAGGCAGGAATTATTCAATTTGCAGTGGAATTTCTTTACATAATGTGGTGGATTTAAGTGAGTCAGTTCAAAAACATTGACTTCTCTCTCTTTGTAAAATGTAAAGCATACATATTTGGTGTTAAAGTTCTAGGCATGTTAATTTTGGTTTTGCCATGAATTTGCCAAGTGACATTTGGTAAAACAGTTGTTTTGTTTCTTTTCTTGGCTGTCAAAAGGAATTAGGATTGTTTCACAGACTTAAACATGCTATTGAAATACACATAAATGTGCTTAGTAATGAAATAGGGATTTAAATAGTGAAGTATTCTGAGTACAACTAAAAGGTCTACATTAACTTTCTTTGTTTAACGTTAGACATGAAAAATATCCTATCTTTCAACAATTTCTCCATTTGCCTAAAGATATATAATAAAGCCATTTTTGCTATGAATACCAATAACATGAAGTTGAAAAATAAATTATTTTCAGAATATTAATTTTCACTTGATAACTGCTAAAGGTTATGTCTAGCGGCAAGGTACAAACAAATGCGGGGGGGGCTCATCTGCGATGCATTAAACAAACCTCTAATTTTAATCTCCTACCTATGAACTTAAAAAGTTTGGCTGAATTAATGTTTAGTAAGATTTCTCAATCTGTATGAAGCCACATGGGTACTGATTTGCCTAAAATTTTAACTGCTTAGATGATCATCTTAATGCTTTGTAGAAAATCATAAGCTGGAATATAAAACCAGAATTGTGGCATCATTGTGAATTCACCATGGACTGGGGAGTTCATTGTTGATCTGTTGGGTTCAAGGTAACAGCAGAGAGCACTTGTATTCAGACAGGATGCACTAGCAAACCAATGGATAATTTTAGGAATAGTAGTTTGTCGTATTCAAAGTAGACAGGCTTAACTTTCTTTCTATTCCTACAAAAAATTACAATATTAATATTAAAATACATTTCAAAGATAATCACAAAAATGTATATCTTTTTTAATTAAATGGAAATGGTTTCCATGGCTTAAAAGGATGCTGGTGTTACTGTCTTAATGGTAAGCGTTTTTATCTGGAAGACTATTACCCAGAATAACTTATGGTCTAGCACAGCAATTACAATAAAAATAGTCTATATTTCCCAATTCACTTCCTCTCTCATTCATCATGAAAAATGACCTTTACCTTTCAAACTGAGACAGGGACTGATCAAAGTATAGTTTTCTTTTGTTCTTATTACATACTATATTTCATGGCCTTTTCTTGAATAATGATGTTAATAATTCAATTTTCATTCCCTTCATTTGAAACAGATTCTGACTTGTCAAGAATATATAAAAAAATAAGTTATGACTTCAAGACCTTCATTTCTTTAGAACTCATGCACATAAATGATATAAATCCACTTTCTCCAATCTATTTTCAGTGTTTCCAATATTTTCATAACTATATTCACTTTATCTATGCTTTAAGTCTCTGGCGGTAATATTAGGAAGTATGAGATCTATGTCGAGCTATTTTACATTTCTCTTTTTCCACTTATGTAGAAGCAGCATCTGGGTTTGCACATCTGATATTTCTTATCTCCTGAATACTTTGGTGAGAATTTTCCTTTACTATTGTTATTTGGATAATGTTTCTTTTTACAGCTTTGTTTGAAACAACTGGAATTTTTTTAGTGGTTTGATTTTATTCATAGAATAAATTATTTCCCTACTTGCCTTTAACGATCTTTTGCTTCAAGTTATATATTGCCAAATTCTTCTCCTTTGTATCTCGCTCAGCAGACTGCTCATATGTTTAAAAGCTTTTATTTATCATTTATCCTACTCTTTCAGTCTTGTTGTAACCACATACTCTTTAAATCCCTGCCTAAACAGATTGTTCCCTGGGGGCCTTTAACAAATTCACAATTAATGAAGGGTGAGTTTCATCTACAGCTGTGTTTGTTTTTCCATTTTTCAATTCAATACGTGTTTATTAACTTTTTCTACAATAAGTTTTAGTCAAAAAACTTTATAATGTCTTTATCAAAGCTGAGGAACTCAAATTTAGACTATCTTTATACATTTGTGTAGTCATAGTTTCAAAATAATCAACCCTAGCAGATAAAATTGACCAAGTTGGGATCACAATGGCTATTGCTTAGGCCTGCTATGGGCAGTGGCAACAATTATTAGGTCTCAGAGTACTGAGTAGTCCAAATTCTTTCCTTGAAGCAAGTTATTAAGCTTTTCCTATATCAGGATATCACAAGGATACGTGTGTGTGTGCACGTGTGTTTCACCCAAATTTATCCTTTGCTTTTATTATACTCACTATGTAGTAGGCACTCTTGGGTGCTTCACCAATGTTGACTTACTCAATTTTCATACTAACTCTGTGCAGGTCAGTAATGTCAGTACGACACCTCCAGACCATTTTGTAACTGGATAATGTGAGTGAGAGAGAGTTCAAGTTATTTGATGAAGTTTATAGAGTTCAAAGGTAACAGAACCGGGATTCCAACATAGGCAACTGCCTTCAAAGTTTATGGTCTTAACTCAGGCTATACCTTGTTTGAGTACAAATGAATCTTTATGAAGGTGCAAGCAGCGTCTTTGCATTATAGCATGTGAATTTCTTTGTCAGAGACCCAACCATTGAAAGAGATTTTAATACAGATGAAAAACAACCTTGAAAAACATATTGAAAAACAATCTTTCTATACTTATTCTCAATAAAATTTTTTCAAAAACACAATGGACATTACTGGATGACACGAGGCACCACTTCTCAAAATATTTTACATTATACTTTTATTTGGGCAGATAAAGAAAGTCCTCTATCCTTTTAATTTATGAAGATTTCATCCAATAATTAGAGAATGGCCTAAGATAGAGAGTAAGCCCTTAACCAATCTTTGCTTCAATCCATTAGATGATATAAATACATAGAAATTACTCATCCTCTTTAAAAGCAATGGAGAGCGCAGCGCCTGTGGCTCAGTGAGTAGGGCACTGGCCCCAGAGGCTGAGGGTGGCGGGACAAACTGCAAAAAAGTAGCTGGGCTTTGTGGTGGGAGCCTGTAGTCCCAGCTACTCGGGAGGCTGAGGCAAAAGAATTGCCTAAGCCCAAGAGCTGGAGGTTGCTGTGAGCTGTGATGCCATGCACTCTACTGAGGGTGACTAAGTGAGACTCTGTCTCTAAAAAGAAAAAAATAAAATAAAATCAAAGCGAAGGAGAAAAGTAGATCAAAAAGTTTAGTGATAAGATTAACCTTAAGATCTCATATAAACCTGAAATTATATTACTCTGTGGAGGTCATAGAATACGTATGGAATCAGACCTAGTAAGTCTTTATAAGAGAAAAATCAGATTCACATGACTTCTAGTTCTAATTACATTAACACGACACTCAAATCTGAGAGGCCATAAACCTCACCCATAAAATAGGAAACTACTATTAGTCACATAACCTAACCTTGAACGCATCAAGAATAAGATAATTTAAAATAGACTACTCAAATACGCTTTGGTTTGAGAGGTTATGAAAAGTATTCTATAATTTGACCAGAAAGTTTTATATTATGAGATTCTTTAAATACATAATCATAGACTTACTAAAACTTGTTTCATTTTGGGGGTGGGGATAAATCATAATCATCTAAAGCAATTTAAAGCATTTTTGATTGATTACAATTTGAGATAGAATTTTTTTTTCATTTCCAAAACACTCAGTTTCTCAGATCAGCAAATCCTGTTTTAGACTAAAATTTAGTGCCATTTCTGGAATGAGAGGAGAAACAACTATTTAACTAACTTATACCTCTTTATGGGTAGGCAGCATCAACAAATCTTTTAACTCAGCAGTTACAAGAAATCCCTATGAACTTTTCAAAGCTAAATAACTTTAGCAGTTCCTCTTTCTTCTTTAAACAGCCAGCAGCCAACATTCAAAATGAACCGCTAAATTCCTATATAACAAGATAAAGGTTGTTTCTAATATCAATAGCTTTTATCTCAATTTCCTGCCACTCAGAAATGTTCACAGTTGAAAACAACTTTTAGAAAAACACTTATAGCCATGTCCTATCTTTTCAGACTGAGTATTTGTGGTTGAATTAGAAACAATCTGAAAATAAAGCTCAGCAGCTGAAATAAGTCCCCAGTCTTGACAGTTTCAAGAGACCAAAATCTCCCACTATATACCGTGAGAGCGGAAGTGCGGGATTGCCTGGACTCAGCTGTTGCTCCCTTTAGAAGTGCTGAATGCCTTCCTGCTTCCTAAGGATTTTATAATAATGTAATACCAAGCCAAAGCAAATAGTTTTTTAATAGCTTCTCAGAAAACCTTGTCAACTCTCTCCAGCTCTGTTTGCAAAGGTATTGCAGACGCTGACCACCTGCTGCTGTTCTACAAGGAGACAAACGTTTACTGCATGTGCCCCAGAGACGGAAGTCAACGACGTCAACTTCAGTCAGGGTCAGATCACAAAATCCAAGGGAGGACACACCACAAACAGACGAGGACAAGAAACAGACATCAGCGCAGCGCCGCAAGCGTGGGCCCACAGTCACCTGGGTTTGTTTCTGCCGTGATAGAAAGGCCGTGTTTAATGGAAAAGTACCCAGACATACGTTGTGAATGTATGTGGATACTGACCTGGACTTGTGACAGGACTAGAGGTAGTAGGCTCAATAATTTCTACAAAAAGGGAAAAGGAAAGAAAAAAAACATTTTGTGTATTAATCATACATAAAAGACAAAACAGTCACGAGACAATCAACAGGCATGCCACATGAACACAGACGGTCTCTGTTTTGAAGGTTCCCTGACCAGGGAAACACCTGACCCAGATCCAATTTCTTTTCTTTTCTTTTTTTCTTTTTTTTTTTTTTGGGCAGGGGCCAGGTTTTGAACCCACCCCCTCCGGCGTATGGGGCTGGCGCCCTACTCCTTTGAGCCACAGGTGCCACCCAGATCCAATTTCTGAGGTGTGCACAGCACCCCATTTTTTATTCTGAGCTAACATTTGGGAGGCATTTCCACATTCTACCCGGTAGCACAAGCTCTGTGCTGTGCTGAGCATGGGGACACGCCCTCACAGTGCTCCAGGAACAGTTACCAGGTTTCCTTACAGTAAAATAGTCAATCTTACACATAGAGTGCCTTCTTCTGAGAGAGCTAACGTGGGCTCATATAAAGTATTTCAATCAAGTGTTGCTTAATATGTACTAAGATAAAAACCATAGATAAAATGCAAATTGTCCCCACATGTCTTTGTGAAGATAAAATTGATACAATTTTCTATTTTCCAGATATACCAACAGAACATGGCCATTTAAAGGACCAATTATGTTTGCTGACGTTTCTGTGCAAAAAGCAAACATATGCAAACACACCTCTGTATGTCCTACATACATACGTGAAAACATGTACATTTTGAATTACCTGAAACATTATTGGGTGTGTGCAAGGCACTGCTGGCTATATCTTAGACATAATTCCAGGACAGCTTTATCAGTGTCATAGCAATATAATTTTTCAGTGAGCATCTAACAAATAAATTCTATGGCGTTTTAAATCATGCACGTGCTTTTATTTAAGACTTCCAGTCTTGTTAATAGAACTATTTCTTTTCAAGTGTTAAGTGATAGTTATAATAAAATAGCAGGAATGCAAAGATTAAATACCAACATCAGTAATTCTAGAGGAGATGAACAATTTTTAATGAAAGACAATATCAGAAAACATTGCATTTTTGAAGAACTCTAAGAATGTAGTGGCCTGCAAGGCTTAATTAGCCCTTCTTTCATAGAGCTTATCTACTCTTTAACCTAGTTGATAAGAAAATTCTGTAATAGCAAGAAAACTAGACTAGATTTTTGAAAGTTAACACAGTGATTGTGGCTGTGAGAAGCAATTGCAGAAATCTTCCTGCAAAATCGTGTCCCTGGGAACCTGCTTTGCTCAGCTATCTTTCCTTGACGTTCTGCAGAGCAAAAAACATTAAACAAACAAACAAAACAACAACAACAAACCTTTAAAAAAACCCTGCTAACCTTTTTTGAGATTTTCGTTTTTTCACTGAAAGGCAGTGACGGTTACCAGTCCTAGAGAGCAGTAAACTCACATGCTTTCCTTCTCTGGTTAGCTTTTGGTTTGACTGATGAAATTCTAGCTTAGCATTAGTTATAAAATAAGCTTTCCAAAATACATTTTGGGGGTTAAATTTTGAGGAGGCTAAAATCTATTTGTGCCTTAATCTGGTGAGCCAATTCAGACAATTCTGGGTCGACAGATTATGCAAGATACTCTGGACGGCTGAGGAGGATCATGGCCTCCATCCCACAGATGTGGGGTGGGAAGATACATGTTTGAAGAGAGATATTCTCAAATGGCAAGAAAATTAGTTAGATAACAAGCTACAAGTCAAAATTCAGAAGTCCAGCCTTCTGTCTGGCAGGGGGATTTGGTGTTAAGGAAAGTGGAACCTTACTAAGGCAAGTCTGCATTAGATTACTTAAAAATATGAGAATTTTCCATGTCCAAGGATAAGAATTAATATATTCGTGTTAATATTTAAATTACTTACATGTGTTAAACAGTGTTCTGGGTGTTGGGATTGTAACTGCTAAAAAAATTAATTAAAAATGGCTGGGCCTTATGAAGCTTATAGACCCTATAACATAGATAAGATAATTCAATTCTTATCACAAAGTCCTATTATAAATGAAAAATTAACAATTTTTTTTATTTTTTATTTTTCATTTTTTTTTTGGCTCTCCAAAAGATAATTCCTTGGGACTAGAACATGGCAATGGGCCATGCTGTACTAAACTATGGGCATATTTGGGGAGGTAAAGGAAGGCAAAGGGTTTTAAAGGAAAATATGAGGATCCTACAATATTTGCAAAAATATTGTAAAAATCAATAACAAGGGGGACAACAATCCAAGTTTGGACAGTCGGTTGCTGGGCAGAAGTACTTTTTTTGTAAAGTTGTGCTGGCCTGTGGGCAAGGTTGTGGTTTCCATCGTCTTTTTTTGTTTTCAGGCAAAGAAGTGGGAGAACTCTCTTTTCATGGCCTTTCCAGGCTCTATTTGTCAGGATTTTTTTTTAATGGTGATGACTCCATTTTGATTCTGAATACATTCACATAAATAAACTGTCATCCTCAGTTTTATGAGAAGTTCTAGCAAATTAAGAAATTGAAGGAGAAAGTCCTTAGAACTCCCAATTTGTAGCCACGTCAGATAGGAGATAGGGGTAATCTGGGAACCTAAGACTTGGAGCTGGTTTCTGAAGCTGGAAGGTGTCTAATGAAACAATCTTTAATCTGTGGGGTGTGTGCTATCTCCACTTAATAACAGAATTGAATTGAATCAAATTGTTTTTAGATACTCACTTGGTCCTGGAGAATTGATTGGTAAGGGGAAAAAATAACCCACACACTGTAAGTAGTAGAGTGTTGTGAGTGAGAGTAGTAGAGTAGAAAAATTTCTTTTTTGCTTTTCCTATACAGAATATTATGATGATTTGAAGGAAAAATTCCCCATAAAAGGATCTTTTTATTTCCTTCCCAATGATTTTTGCAATTATAAGCATGGTTACTATAGATACATTTCCCATGATTTTAGTTGTACATAAATACACATTTGCCTGGAGCCTATGTCAAAGATAAGAATTTATTTTCTTGAGAAGAGTCAAAGTTTGTGTTTAATGAAAATAAACAAAATTTTACATAAAAATTATATCAGAAAATGATGCTTTAATGGACATCTCTCCTTTTGGTATGCTGGCAATTATCTCTCATATTTATGGATATTATGTTTTTAAACTCAAAAAATGCTCCTTCAAAATAATTAAAATTTATGTTGAAGTCAGTTTAATACTATGTGAGAAATCTTCATAAACTTAAAATGTCAATCAAATGAAAGGGTTTTAAAATTTAAAAGAGAAAGGAAAATATAAAATGACTTGAAAGTAGAAGCTTAATCAGAATATCTATGTCTTGGAAAGCCAAACGTAGTGGGGCAGTGAACAGAGTTTCCTACATTCACTGACTTGGACTTCCTGCACTTCAATTTCTTCAACTCTCTGGGTTCCATTGTTCTTAATTTCTAATGCTGAGTGGAGAATGCATTGAAAACGGTAGGTGGCCTACAACTACAACTTCATCTCAATGGAAGGACGAGAGAAACAGACAGCCGTCCCACTGAACCCAGTTCTTCATCATGTTGCTTGTGTAAACACACATTGCCTCATAGACAGGTTTTTAAAAGAGCGCCAAAATTTAGTGCATGAAAAATTATCTTGCACACAAGATTTACCCCATAATGCTAGTTTCCCAGTCAACACAAGATGTTTTCTTTTTCTCACACAGGCCAACTTGAAGCAGACTCCCTACTGGCTGAGTCTGAATCACCAGATTCAGACTATAAACATCTAGGGGGTTACACATGAACTGGACGGACATGAAGCAGAAGGGAAACCAGAGTGAGATCTGAGCACTGAGGCTGGGAAAGCTGGCCGTGAGAGTGGTGGGGGAGCACAGTCAGCTAGATTCCTTAGTGGGAGAGTTTGATGGGTTAGAAAGGATCTAGGCAAAACATGGGTTAGCTCTTACCCCTACCTCCTTATTCAACTGATGATGTTGAGCTAGTTAATGAACCTCTCCAACCCTAAGTTTCTTCCTTTATCATTAGATAATAGTTCCTAGTTTGCCTGGTTGTGGGGACGATTAAAGATACTCCACTTTATATGAACAATCAAGTGAGAGTATCACTAGTAGTTTTTGTTATCACTTATAGAAGTGAATAAAAAATTGTATTTGATTTAACAAAGAGAAAATTAAGAAATGTGCTAGGTGGAGAACATATGGCTAGAGGAAATTATATTAATAACAACATCCCACCTAGAATGTAATCACTAATATTTTCACAATGGTTAATACACTATGTTTCAGGGTAATTATTTAGGGTCATATTGGTAGCTGGAAAAAAGCAAGAGAATCCAATGTACTTTCAGCAGTTCTATTTTATGTATAAGTTTAGAATATCAATTTATAGATGAAGACCTTGTAATTTTTGTGGACAAATGCACTTTAATCCTAAAATGCGAATCTTATGCCAATTTGTAGGCCTGTATTTTTAATGCAAATAATGCAGATATTTAAAATTAAATGCTATCCCTTATGTCTTGAAGCAGATCAGATATATTAATAACTCTTTTTTAAAGAAATTATACGACTTAGAAAATAGAGTCTGAATAATAGTTGAAACTGAATAGCTAAAATATATCTGCTATAGATTTCTTTGTACTCTTCAGAGATCATTGATTCAATATTGCAGACACTACTTATTTAGTAGCTATTATAACAACAGTAATTATTATTACTACATCAATTGAAATTGTGTGAATTACTGAACTCTTAACTATACAGCACGAGCAGAACCATTTTGCATACATTAACTCATTTCCTCCTCTCAATACTTCTGTGAAGTAGATACTACTACTAATTCCCCTTTTAGAAATGAGATAATGGGACACAGAGAAGTTTAATATTTCACTCGCCATCATGTGACTGATAAGGAGTAAAGGTGGGAGTGAGACCATGCCGGGATGCCTTAGCATCCCACCATCTGCCCTTCCAGAAGAAATACCCAATTCACCTTCATCTACCTGTAATTACTTAAATGTGACATTGTGTTGCAAAGGATACCACAACGCTTCACGACTGGTAGCTTTCCCAAATTACAAGGTCTTTTTAGAAGAGGTAGCTAGTAAGTGAGTGGCTTCTGTCACAAAACTGGAAGGCAGTTAGTGATGATTCTTGGAAATGTCTATAGGGACAGACCATGAAGGGGAAAGAGGGTTCACACACATGAGTTTTCACTTTTGTTCTCACATGTATGTATCTCAAGCCAACAGCAAATACAGTCATTCACTCCTACATAAGACTTGATGCTTGGCAGAGACAATTATTTAATACATTGGAAGGTGTTATTCTAACAGAATCACACTATTAAATAAGAATCTTGAACTTGTAACCCCCTACTCTGTTAACGCAGTAGTTGATCCAGTGACTGTTTAGCTTTTAAGAACTTCGTTTCCTTGTTTGTACAGGGATCAGATTGGAGCTGCTGTTCTGCTGTCTTAGTTTTCAACTTGTGAGTGGGGTAATACTCTCCAGGAGATGCCAAGTGGGTTTTCTGATGACGCGTCTTCATGTGTGGAGAATCAGAGGGCGCTCCAGGGCTAATGGCAGAATACACACAATACATCACAGTGGCTGCTGCGTTCCTGTGGGGAATGGCCTCAGCAGCAAAGGAATAGCTTTAATTGTACATAAAACAGAGGTGAAGAGAAGTTCACCCAGACAAACATTTCCACCAGTTATGTGGAAAAACGAGCTATCACGTAAAGCAAGGTTTTACTTCTTTAGTGATTGTAATTTTGGCCAGGACAGAAGGAAATTCTATTAAAACTAGGTATTGAGGAAACAGTGTGTTATAAGAAGGAACAATTTGTAATGGCCTTTTCTACAGACTACGTTAATTATCATTTTATAAGTTTTCATACACAGTAGATTGTTATAATTGTTCTGTATCAATCCCCTTCATGTCTATGCATTTGGGAAAGTTAAATTTGGTTTCTAGGTTGTTATTTTATCTTTATGTTATTATACAGCTGAGATGTGTGTTGAGTTATCCTTTAGACCGTTGAGAGATAACATGAGTGTGCTATTGAGACCCTGCAGAAATTAATCCTTTTGGTTGCCATGGTTTCAGCTGAAAGCTCTGACTCCCAATCACTACAGAATGGGAGCGATGTGGTCTTGTACTGTGGAAGAAGAGGGCATTGCCCTGAGTGCCTCCGGGCAGGGCTGATGGGGCTGCAGAGTACAGGAGCTCCTGGGACAGCCATGGGGAGCACTTGGAGAGTCTGCCAGGCCTCTCAGAGCACTGGAGCAGCACAGACTCTGTGCACAGTGGACAACGACTCCTACTCAAGGGGCAGACGTGCAGGCTCTGTAGTCACAAGGTCACGGCTGACATCAGAGGTCATGAGGTGTTACTGCTTTTACAGACAGCATCATCCTGGCAGCAGAAGCCTTTGATCCCATCCCATGTGATAACCTTAGGTGTGTGACTCCAACCCATTCTCTGGATTTCACTTTTCAAATACATACATTAAGAAGTTATAATAGTTACTTCACTGTGTTATAGTTATTATTTAAAAGATGATATAGCACAGTGGTTCATAATAGAGATTCTGGAGGAAACTTACCTGGAATCGAGTTCTGTCTCCAGTACTTAGAAGCTACTAAACCTTCTCTTGGTTAGTGTGTTTGTAAAATGGAGATCATGATGAAAACTGTCACTCAGCTATGTAAGGCTAAATGAGATAATGCATACAAATCACTTACCACACTGACTACCTGGAAAATAGCTAAAAATACCACTAGCTATTTTTTTAATTGAAATCATAATAAATTAATTTACAACCATTATAGTACTACCTACATTTTATGTTATTATAAGTGACTGTCATGTAATTTAACCTTAAAAGTAATTATCTTTTTCTTTGAGAAAGTATTAACCACTAACATATTTATAAAAGCCCCATTTCTATCAATGAGAGATTGCAAAAGTTTTTCCAAAAGTTTAGAAAGGAAAGTCTACATGTTAATAATTAGCCACATTCAACCACCAAAATTTCACTGTAACTTAAAAATGTACAAGACAGACTGCATTTGTTTCGCAGAAGCTTTTGTGCCTGACAGTTGTGCAGCAATTGTTGGCAGGTGTTTGAGTGGACATGCGGCTGAGATGGACCAGAGGAAGATTCACAGAAGGGTAGGAATTACAATGTTTCTGCAGGCATTTGCACATGCCTGTACCTCCGGCATCCATGTGAAAGCAAAGCTATGTCAAAACTAAGAAAAGATGCACATCCGTTACCGTCTGGGTGAATATCCTGAGCCACTGTAAACGCTGCCATGTTTAATCTAGGGCAAAACTACTTCTTTGAATATAAGAAAATATCCTCTCAGTTACCAAAAACCTCGTTCCATTTTCAGAGAGGGAAACTACAGTAACAAAGGAACACTAGTAATAAATTGATCATTCATATGCTCAAGAATATTAATAAAAAGCTCTCTAGATTTATAGCCAAAGTTTCCCCTGATATATTTCCCTATTGAATGAGATTGGGAAAAAAAATTTGTAGGAGGATTGTGATCCATGTTCTGAATCACACCTGATTGGAATATTTGTCCCAGATTTTTAGGTTAAACCACCGACTTTCAGTAAATAGACCATTGAATTCAAAGGCAATGGAGGGAGTTTGGATTTTAGTGACTATTTTATATGGTACTCTGAGGCCAAAGAGTGACGCTCATCCTTATAAAGGCAGTAATGGCTGGGAAGGGTCTGCCTGGACTGTGGCACTCTTTCTGAAACATTCCTCCCATGTCACAGAAGAATAAATGTCGAATTTTCAGCAAATACTCTTGATTTCCTCCCTAATAAAAATTAGAATTTAAAGAAAATAAAAGGAATATGGCTAAAGATACAATAAGAATTCAGACGGAAGGTATTAACCGCTAACATATTTACAAAAGCCCCTTGTTTTGATACCATGAAGATAAATACAGGGCCCAGACACCTGGTGGTGAACTGTTGAACTGTGTATCGCTTTACACCTGCCACATCCTAACTACTTCCAAGGAATGAATTACAACCTGTCGGCTCTTCCCCTCACAGGGCAATACAGAGGAATGGCTTATAGCTTATTTATTTTATTTTATTTCACTTTTTTGGTTGATGTTTTGAGAGATCTCCCAGAAGCTGGCAAACAACTGGCTGCCTTGTGATATTCATTCCACTGAATTAGCACATTACTCATCAGTTTGACACATTGGATCTAAAAGGGGATTTGGCAAATTCAAATCAACACTATTACTAAGACTCAGTCATGTGAGGAAAGCCATTAATATGTTTGGATTCAGACAGACTTGGATGCAAGTGCCTGCTATAAACTAGCAATGAAGCTTTCTGCAGGTCATGGATCACAGGTAAAATGAGGTTTTTAAGGTGAGGTCCTGGTACAGAGACTGGCGTAGAGCAGGAAGATACCGATTTTTGAATTTTTCCTCTCTGATCTAGATCTGCTTGTCTTGGAAGAAAGCTTTCTCTCTAGCCATTCCTATTCCAGGAGAACATTTCTCAACAACTGAGTAATAAAGAAAGAAGCTGGACACTACTGATAAAAAGGCATCTTGAAATTGGGACAAGTGTCCCTGGCACATCGGCTTTACGCACTGGAGACGTGTAAGTCGAGTCTACCTGTGGACCAGGGTGAAGTGGTGCACGACGGCCAACCCTCTGCCAGAAGGGGGCACTACAGGACACGCGCTGCAGACATGGACGAGAATCACACTCAAGTGCAAGCTCTGTGAGCAGGTGAGTGAGGAGAGATTGGACCCGGCACAGCAGGAACACACGGCTGGCCGAGCGTGCCATAGTGGTCCTAATGATCTGTTTGAAACAATGTGGCAATGATACAGCTTTCTGGGAAACTAATGTGAGCGGAGAACCAGGCCTGCCAAGGAGCAGCTGTACTGTTGGCTCTGCCAAGAAAAAATCCTGAAGGCCAAGGGCAAAGCCATGAGGGGATCCCAGGAAGCTTCCCACAGAAGAGCTACCCGGTCAGTGCCACACTATTGGTTTATTTTTTCGGCACAACTCTTGAGTATATTCTATTTCCCCAACCCTCTGTGTTGTTGATACAGTGGTGAAATAAGACAAATCCCCTTCTTTATAAAATGTACTGCAGGGGAAACTGCCAGTAAATAGAAACAACACAACCATTAAGCGATTGACCCCATGCTACGAAACGTGGACGATAGACCCGCGGTAATGCAGGGGCAGCAGCCGGGATCTTTCGTGGGCCCGGGGTTGGAAGAAACCTTTCTGAGAACTCACACGCTAAACCTTAGTTTCCATATTGGAATCATATGCTCTGTCCAGGCTGGCGACAGACAACAACAGAAGGGGAAGTCAGATGGATTCTTCGCTGGTGCCAGTCTGTTGACAAGTTTGGCTACCGCATACTCTGTAATGGGTAATGTTCTTGAGAATATGAATGTGGGGAGGGCGTGATGTTAGATGCTGTCTGAACAATGAGGAACCCAGGTAAATGACTCCAGTTAGAGGTAAGGATATTAAAGTCTGAACAAGCTTTAGAGGCTACTCTCATTCCACTGGTTCGTCTTCAGAGGTGGAAAATGAGGCCCCAACAGACAAGGGTAGGCGCCTGAACCATCAGTGGCCAGTGCACTGCGGGCAGCAAATTAGAAGCCTGCTCTTTTCACCCCCGATCTACCGACAGTGAAGGAGAAAATCTTTGCAAAGCTGTAACCTAATAACATTACTCTAAATATCACACATCAAAAAACACCACCTCTTTTTAGAAACATTCCAGGGTTGGTGGCATCATGCTTCCACTTCTGTGGCAACATTGGTCCTCATAATTCCACAATGCTGTGAGGGTAGGTGACTGAGGTGAAATGCTCCACGAGCAAGCTTCCCTGGTGCCACGCTCTGACCCCCCCACGTCTGGAGCACATTGAACTTTGGGAATATTTTCTATTCTTTATTAAACTGACCTGCACAGGTGCATATATAGTGGCATGAATGTAAGATGAGCACGTCCACATACAGACAGATGTGCATGTATTGTGTGTGGTATGAATATATAGGACATAATAAACAATTTTGATTATTTTATGGCTTTCTCACTAGAATGCAAGACTCACAAAACAGGGAATTTCTCTTGTTTTGCTATTATACTCTCCTGTATGAAACATTGGACACAAATTGGAGATTCAGTAAGCGAGGACTCACTGAATGGACTAAAGACCATGAGTGAAGTCGCTTACGCCTACCTGGCTGTGTCTGCCCAGGCACTTGTGTTCTGCTGTGGCCATTTGCACATGTGTCCATGTCATGCACGTATGACAACCCCCAGAAGTCTGCTGGAACAGGAGGACTCATGGAGAATACTGACTCACTGACCCCAGTCAAATGCCTGAAAGTTACAGTTAAATATGATCCCAGGATGACAGGGCTTCTATTACTAAGTCCACATGAAAGTCTAAGGTTGGTTTGCATATAAAATACTATTTTTTAATTAAGGCAGGATTAAAGAAGTTCTTTTTATACAAATTAAAATAATAGAGTCTTCTTTTTTTGCTGCCCTGACTATATCATAATTATTCTATGTTTGATTCTCCTGCTATTTAATTATAAGATGATTCATTATCACACAGAAAGGAAAGACGATGCAGGAGGGTATAAAGAGCTGGACACAAATGTGTCCTAATTGCACGATCCACTTTCTATACGCATTACGTTAGTCACATTTGATTTTGGACAATGAACTGGTATTAAGCTCACTGTACCCAGGTTTTGTTTGGTCCGAATCTTCTAATAGACATTATTATCAAGACCATTAATAGTCCCAGAAATAATTTAAGTTTATAAATTTCAGCAAAATTTTAGTCGTGACTGTTTCCTACCCCAAATTATATATTTCAGTCAGCCCAATTTTTCTTATGCATATAAAATTAAATTCATGGGAAATGCATTGAGAAAACAGCACCAGGTCCTTAAGGAGGATAGAGGCTTAGCCATTAAAATGATATGAGGTCTAAGGTTTTATATGAAGTCAAAGCAGTTTTTCCAAGTTTTTGTTTTTTTAACTTACCATGTCCCCTGCAGGTGTATTTAAGAAAGATACACTCATCAAGGCAACTGTCCAGATATTATCGACTTGCCAATTTGGCGACTCCTCAAGCTAGCTCCACCTGGTAGCCTGTCCTCTTCTCCCTGCTCTTGAAGTGCTTCTATTATTTTTCTATTATTTGTTGAAATAGTACAGATTTACATAATATTGTCTGACGTTCATTCATCTAAATTATTTAAGTAGTACAATTTTTGTCAAGTTAACATAAGTTTTACATCAAACGTGTCTAAAGTCAAAGATAATAGGGAAAAAACAAACTACGCTAGGAGCCAGAAAACTTGGGTTTTGGAACAAATTTTACCATTTACTAGTTTAGTGATTCTGGCCAAGTCACAAATGCTTTGAGGCCCACTTTTGTCACCAAAAAAATGGAGAAAATAATATCTTCCTATTTTATCTCTTGGCTGTGACATTGGATAAATGAAATACTTTTTATGGGCTTTAGTTAACTCAGCTGTAAAACAGAAAATAATAATAATTTGTTTCATAAGGTGATTATGAAAATGAAATAATTCTGGTAAAGATCTTAGCATAGTTCCTGGCACATAATAGACATTTAAAAAGTGAGTAGTTAATATTAATGTAACTTGAATAGATCACACATGTTACATGTTAAGAATTATAATTATTATTATTATCTCGCGACGGCTTAGCACGGGTGATGGTTGGGAAGTGGGTGAGAGCTGTCTGAGAGGCGATGGTTGGGAGGGTACCAGTGAGAATCATTTCCAATTCCACTGAGATTCGACTCACTTTCTAAGAACATGGGAGAAGTGAGGATTTAGCAATCTGTCTACCCTGGTTAACTCTGCAACCTCGAGCAAGTTCTCTTACCTCTTTAGTCCTGCTTCCTTTTCTAAAAAGTGGAATAGAGAATGAAGAGAAAGGAAATAAGACATCAGCTGCACAAGGCCATGGATTAGGCGGAGATCAGAATCCAGGTCTCCTGTCGCCAGGTCAGGCCCCTGCTTTAGCAGCTGGTTGGCCGCTGGCTCCACCTCATTCATCAGTTCATGTCATAGAGATTATTATATGTGAGTGTGATGATTGATCGTAGAGAAAACAGCCTTTCCCAAAGGCATAACTGCCCGAAGAATGTTGTTAGTCTAGTAAGAAGGAGATGTATGAACTGTGGGGTCTCAGGCTAGACTTGCAGCTCAACTAAAAGACCAAAAATCAGTATCCATTTCTCTGCCTTTGATCTGTCCACAGAGGAGCGCTTTACGATTCCACACCTTACTGGTCTTTCAGGAGTTTTGGTGGCTTCCATGGCAATTGCCAAATGCGTTTTGTGGAACAGAAATACTTTCCAAACTTTCCTAGTTTGGTGGCGATTAGACTCCTTGGAAGCCAAAGTCCTTGGCTGATTTCGGTGGGTCGGAATTCTTTTACAAACCCCAGTGCAGGGGACAGTGCTCGCCTTCCGTATCTCCTTCCCGTCTGTCTCAGTCTCTCTTGCTGGCTTTAATCCTTTGTTTAATCCTTTAATCCCACCATCTTTTCTCTTTTGCTTTTTAGCTGTGGGGACACGATTCACTTTCCGAGAATTCTCCCAGTACTTTCATGTCCTAAGGGGTTTGAGTGACATGGAGCAGGGTGGCCCTAGCAGCTCCCTGTGCAGGAAGACCCCAGGCCTGAGAGGAACCCTCAGCTTCCATGTCGAGAAGTGGCCCACTGAGAGTCTCTCTGGGACTCTTCCCAAGTATATATTTGTATATTTTGGATCATAAGTAGCTATGCAATTTTGGCATTATTTGCTATTTTCCTCCCTATAAAATTAGCATTCTAAATATAGGATATCCATGATGTAATCTAACTCAGAAATATTATGATACTACAGTTCAAATGTTTTTGTCTGTGGAGAGGAGTCTATAGAGGTTAACTGCCAAAAAAGAACTCTCAAGAATTTTTTTTTAAGTTGACACAATAGGTCTTCAATCACTATCATTTCTTATTATCAAGTTATTTAACCTGCATTTGGTGAAGGGATCAAATCTTATAAAAATTCAAATAAATACAGAATGCCCATGTCAAAAAATAATTTCCAAAAATATTCATTAAGCAGAGAGTAAAATAAAAATATGACTGTGAGGATTAAAGTCATTTGGTAGACTTGTTAATTAAGTAATTTGTCTATTCAGAAGTTGACTGGGTACCTACTATGTGCCAAATATTATACAAAGTGCTGGAAAACAAAGATAAATAAGAATGACTGTGCTTTTTGGTGGAATTAGAGAAAAATAACTAAAAATTGCTATAACATGAAAATATAATTTATTTACCAAAAAATGAAGAAGACAAATAGGTTTCTAAAGGTAGAGATGACAGTAGCCTGTATGTTTTGAGGGCACACCGGTCAATATGTTAAATGACTTAAAATACATTGACATTTTAACCCTCACAATAATCCAGATAACTGTGTAATGCGATTATTAACACCATTATTAAAGAGAAGTAGATTAAGCATAGGGAAATTGAGTCCCTGTACAAGGTGATACAGGAAGAAAGTACCAGAGACAGAATTTCTGGATTTCTGGAACTTGTGTGCTCAACACGTAAACCAGCCGTTCTTTGAAGGTATGGGGCGGGGACATCCCTCAGCATAACTGAGCGGGGAAGCCAGCCCATAGGACGTGAGGGACGGTAGCTGGGTAGGTTAACACCTGTACTACCCACTGTCCATGTCCTATGTAAAGGAGTTCCCTGTTGCCACCTCTGTGAATCATTTCTGGTTAATAGCCAACCGGGCCACAAACTTAGACCATGATGAAGTGGAAAACCAGAGAGGGTTGGGAGTAGGTTGGACAGTCTAATCACTGTGCAAGTTGTTTTGTTTGCAAAGCAAATTTTTTGACTATAGTGGCCAACAGCAACTGTTGGACTGCTGTACCCACCATCCTTCTTTATTCCCAACGTCATGATGTTTCTGAGGTTTCCACGGAGCTGAAGGCAGAGGTGGAAGCCCTGTGTGAAGCCCGCTCTGGCTCTTAGTTTGAATCCTCGTTTACCATCGATTCCAACCAGCGGTGTCTCCCCTTGCTGTCTGGTACTGTCCTTCCAACTTGTTCATTTGTCACAGGACAGAGACAACAGACCAGGCACATAAGTGGTGGGGGACAATTAATTGAAATGAGAGCACATGTACTTTGCAATTTAGCAAAGTGACTGGGGCGATACGGGCAGAGGCTCTTGGTGCCACTCCCATTCTGTCCCCGTGTCTTTCCCATCAGACAGGGGACCTTCTGAAATCAGGCTCACAGCTTTACCGTCTTTTGGAGAGGAGCAGGAACAAGAATGGTGCACTCCAGAAATGGACTCCAAAGGGAGCGCTACCCACAGATGGCCAACGATTTGGACAACAAACATGAGAGATTCACTCACAAGGTCTTCTCTCCTATCAGTGTGGCCCCGGACAGAAGTGAGGACTGCACTCACCAGTTAGAAAGTGCGTCTACAGAGTCAAAGAGGAGGGTGGGGAAGAGCACTGTTGCACAATTCTGCGACTGCCATGGTCCCTGCGGGTGACCAGCCTCGGCTCTCTGGGATCCAGCCCTCTGTAATCGCATCCTTATACCAGGGTCAGGGTTGGGGCAATCACATGTGGCAGAAGTGATGAACCATCACTTTGCTGTGGTTAGAAGAGTCTCTGTGGTCTCTGTGCTGAGTGCTTCCCCCACTCAGGAGAACACAGGTTGTGGGCAGCTGTGCAGAAAACCCCGGGAGAGGCTGAGATCTCCCAACAACAGCTGCTCCAGGACAGCACAGAAGCAAAGCCCTCACGCTCATCACACCTCAGGACAGCACAGAAGCAAAGCCCTCACGCTCATCACACCTCAGGACAGCACAGAAGCAAAGCCTTCACGCTCATCACACCTCAGGACAACACAGAAGCAAAGCCTTCACGCTCATCACACCTCAGATGACTAAAGACCCTTAGCCGGAACCACCGTGGTAAATGCAATCTAGAATCCTGAGTCCTAGAAGCGATAGAATAAATGTCTGCTACATGTGGGGGTAATTTATTATGCAGCTAAATGTAACTGATCCAGCTCCATCCACCTCTCTCCTGGAGACGGGGCTGGTTCTCCAGGCACCGTGAGCCTTGTCACAGCTGGTGGCTGCTCTGAGTGGCGGTGTTCCTGAAGCTGCTGCAACACTCCTCGGTGACACCTTCGCACTGACATGAGGCACCCTCCGAGCTGCCAGCAAGTGTGAAGAATGATAATGAGGGATCTCTTAGGGGTTCAGTCCCTGAGGCCCAAACCGTGCCCTACACATTTTTCGACTTTCAGAGAAACGGAAGTGAGATCCTTTTAAGCGCTGGGCTCCAATCTGGATCTGACTTCAGCTCTTGTCACTGTTTCAAAGACATCTTACATTCTTGGATATTCTTGACGTTTGAATCATGTGTCAAGATGTTGTTGATTCTAGTGATGGCAACGTTTCATCTCATATGCATAGCAGATTGTTACAGCATGCCGAGGCTGGTGCTCCTTCCACTCTGCTGTTCCCAATTTTATTGTCACTTCAGAAATAAACTACAACATATAAAGGAGCACTGAGAAGACGGCTTTCAGAGCCCTGGGGTAGAGCTAAAAGCAGCTCCCTTGATTTTATGTTTGAGCCATCTGGTGCTTACATCAGCTACCACTTGTTTTCAAATATATATTATTTGCGACTTTGTAGAGCTGAATAACATGAGCCCCTTTGGTACAGCAAATATTGTCAACGTACAGTGATTTAAATAAAAGAAGGAGCTAGTCATTTCACATGAGTCTGTGTGGATAGAGGTTGATAAATTCCCTGCACCGAGAATAGGCGAGTTCTTCTCCTAAGAGAAGATTCTGAAACTTTGTCTTTCTGGACACCAGAGGAGGTAGCTCAGCATTTTCAGAGAAACCATCTGTGTCTAGCGCAAAGGGTAGCATTCATTGAGTGCTTACTATATCCTAAGCTTGCATTAAGCACTTCAAATAGTTTATCTAATCCAGGCCTTTATTCCTCAGAATAAATTGATACTGCAACAATACTGCAGGGGATACTGCAGTAATAAGAACCTTAAAGTCTCAGGAAATTAATATAAGGAATGAGTGTTTATTGCTATGCTACATGTATAATTGTACATCCCTCTGAGACCAGATGAACCATATTATTTTTGTACCATCTGGACAGAACCAGCGTCCTCCTTGCTGAACTTGGGAGGAGAGACACATAGAGTCATGTGGTCTCTTCCAGGCCTTGTTCTGGGAGGCCCACGTCATAAGTGCTCAGAATTTCACTGGTCAGAACAAGTCACACGATCTTGCCTAAAATCTTCCCAAATGTTTGGAAGGACAAGAGAACCAGAACTTGCTAAGCACTATAAATCTCTGAAATACTTTCTTTTAGCAGACTTACTTTATAGGTGCAGAAACAGAGAGGTAAAGTGATTTGTCAAGGGTAATTATGTGAGAAGTGGTAGAAGTGGATGCATCTAGACCCAGGTCGGCTAAAACCTAAAGCCCCATGTTTTTAAGTACCACCTCTGGAGAGATTTTCTGGCCGAGAAAAGCAGTGATTGAAGGGAGATGGAGGTCATACGATGTCAACTCTGCCTGAGTAACATTCTTTCCAATATTTACTTCATATTCCCTGAGTGAATGTGGGCAGGGACCATGTCAGCATTTGACAACCATTGAAAGCTCAAGTTCCTAGCGTATTCCTGGGCACACAGCAAGTGTTCAGAAAATGTTGGTGGAAATCTAGTGAGTGGATGCCTTATTTGTGCCTTGTGTAGATAGTACTGCAAATACCAGGATATAGAATGTATGCTAGAATAATAAGGGTGTTTGCAGTGACCTCACTTCCTTCCTCAGTTACATAATAAGATGACAAAATCATGCTACTGTGTATTGTAAATCATGTTTTCCTCTAAGAATTTATCAGCATCGTCAATCATTTCTACTGTCCTAGGACTAATAGTGGCCTAGTTAGCCTTTTGAGTGATTTTGGCCTTCTCATCCTTTGTCGCCCATGTGAGTTGTCGGGAGCCCCCAAGTTCAGAAAAGATTAGCTTCTTTATCTCTCATCATTTTCACTCTCATTCTCATTGACATTATTACTGTCCCAGTCATTCATAGGTCTTTTTTTCAATCATGTTAATCTATAAATGACATAACATTTTAATGTTGAAACTATTCTGTATCCTTAATAGCTCCACCCTCTTCCAGGTCCTGTGACTATCCCTTCCCAGAAGCATCGTTCCTTCCAGGGACCTCTCCAGGCCGTACCTCCCACTGGCTTCTGACATACTACTGTGGACTTTTCTTGAAGCAGCCCCTTATGCAGAAGCAATGTGACCATAGATACTGGACATCTATACTCTTATTTAGGCCCTAAACCCTGGACCTTCTGTGCACAACTGTGCTCTACCTCCCGAGACAACGGCCTAGACAAGCATCTGAGGGGCCACCTATCAGCTACTTTCTGTTCCTTTTTTTCTTTTGCAGACAGAGTCTCAGTCTCTTGTTAGGTCTAGTGTGCCATGGCCTCAATTGAGATAACCTCACCTCCTGGCTCAAACAATCCTCCTGCCTCAGCCTCCCTTGTAGCAGGGTTTACAGATGAGTACCACCATGCCGGACCGATTGTTCTATTTTTAGTAGAGATGGGGGTCTCGTTCTAGCTCAGGCTGGTCTTGAACTCCTGACCTCAAAATATCCTCCTGCCTTTATAATCTAAGCATGCTAGGATTATAGGCATAAGCCACTACACCAGCCTCTGCTTTCTGTTCCTTATCTAAACCTGTGGGTAGAAGAAATTGGACTATACTTTTCCATGGTATAGGAAAATAGAATATTTAAGGCAAAAATCAGCTTGTAGGAAAAGATATAGGAGATTTGGTTCCTTTTAGGATTATGAAAGGCCTCAGCTGTGCCAACTAGGAGAAAATCCCTACCTATGAATTCACTGTTT
The DNA here is from genome assembly GCA_963573935.1 of Arctocebus calabarensis. Lineage (NCBI taxonomy): Eukaryota > Metazoa > Chordata > Mammalia > Primates > Lorisidae > Arctocebus > Arctocebus calabarensis. The sequence goes on along the minus strand of CAUYON010209538.1, from coordinate 1,215 downwards.
TAAATGTATAATTCATCTTTTTGAGTATAACTTGGAACATTTACATCAGGGGAGTTAAGTAGTCTCAGAGACCAGCCTTATAAAAAGAACTTACTATAACAAAGTGTGGTGCTCCACATTTTATGCCTGCAAGGAGAATTTTTATAGATATTATTTATAAGTACTTAATTAAATACTATTGCATACTCCATCAGGATTGCCAATGGAATTTATTCTACATTAATACAAAAATGCAAGCACAACTCTTTCTCATTCCTCTTTACTTCTTCAAAAAATGTGAACCTTAAAACTTTCTGATAAAGGGCGGTGCCTGTGGCTCAAAGGAGTAGGGTGCCGGTCCCATATGCTGGATGTGGTGGGTTCAAACCCAGCCCTGGCCAAAAAACTGCAAAAAAAAAAAAAAAACTTTCTGAGAAAGATGAGGTTCCATTAGAGACAATCATGAAAAAAAAATCAAGTGTACTTGAACTTGGCAAATTTCAATCATACTTTCTTCCATTTTTAAATAAATAATGAGATAGAGATGTTGAGAAATAAATTGCCTAATGAACTATTCATATGGTTGTTCCAAAGGCATATTCAGCCAGCCACACACGTACGTGTACACACAAATATTGCTTGTACAGGAACACGTGTACAGAGTATAATCAGGTAGACTCAGCGTGAGATTTAAATGAAAGACTGGAAATCAGAGTATCTTGGGTTTTGTCTTTTCCTGCACTTATTTATATTTGAGATCTTAGGTAAAGTCTTTAATTTTGTTTAGCAGGCTATTGAAGAACAGATTTAATTCTGGGTAAAGACTATGTGTGCTGGTATCGTCCTCACCTATGTGTCGGGCACCGCTGGTAAATCCGAGCCCTGACTCCTGTTGGCCCACATGGCAGTGTCCAAACACTTTTCAGTACTAAGCTCTAGGCAGGGACACCAACTGATTTGATTTTACCTAATAATAAAGTCCATTGTTCAACTGGGGCAGAGTGACCTTAAATGTTCCTTCCTCCAGTAAGTTCATTTTTAAAAAAATATGGCTTTTTTTTTTTTTGCAGTTTTTGGCTGGGGCTGGGTTTGAATCCGCCACCTCTGGCATATGGGGCCAGCACTCTACTCCTTTGAGCTACAGGTGCTGCCCCAATATGACTTCTTTTATACTGAAAGGGTATGGAGCCTAAATATAACCGATTCACATTCATGTGCATAACAGCAAAACCAGCG
>CAUYON010209537.1:0-26962 GCA_963573935.1 Arctocebus calabarensis | reverse complement strand
GTTTTCGCTCCGGATTCTCCATGTTGGACCCAAACTGAGGAGCCCGGAGCTGCCGCCGGGGGATCGGGGCCCGGGGCACCCGGAGGAGCCGCTGCCCGGGCCACCCGCCCTCCGTACAGGCCTTCTCCCTTCCCGGCCCGGGGAGGAAACGAGAGGGGGGATGTGAACAGCTGTGGGAGTCGGAGTCTCGGGAGCCGGAGCCGGAGCGGGCCCCCGCCCAGGCCCCCCAGCCCAGCCTAGCCTGCGCGCCCGCCCGTCCTCCCGCCCAGCCAGCCCGGGCCCGCGGGATTGTTAGATGGAACACGGCTCCATCATCACCCAGGCGCGGAGGGAAGACGCCCTGGTGCTCACCAAGCAAGGTAGGGGCAACAACTTCCCAAAACTTTGCGTCGCCCCCGGGCGGGGAGGGGGCTAGCACAACCCGAATCTGGTTCCGGCCTCTGACCTCCTGGGTCTGAGACTCGGCGATTGTGATCGGACGCCCTGGTCCATTCGCCCCCGCGTCTTGGCAGCACCCAAACCCCAGTGGGGGCTACACTGGGCCCGGGATCCCAGCGGTCGAGGGGGAGGGGCGTCATCGGCGCAGCTGTCACCCCGTCCCGCAACCCCTCCCCCCGAAGCAGAGAGACTGAAGGGTAGCTCTCTAAACAAGCCCACCCCACCGGAGTTGGGGGGTGGGTGGTCACTTTCTTGCACCGCCGCACGCGGCTGCCCCAGGATCGCTGGGAGGGGTTGGGAGAGGGACGGAGGGGTCCGGAGCTGGAATGCAACCAGGACTAGAGTACAGTACTTCATAGGCCCCTCCAAACCAGAGGCCCCGAAACGGGCCGGTGACAGAGTGCGGCGGGACTTGGGACCAAGTTCACAGCTTGGAGGCGGAGGCGGCCGCGGTGGGGGAGGGGACCGGGCCCTGGCAGACCAGACGTGGCTGGTTGGCGACTCAGCTCTGGGCCCCGGACCTCGGCGGCGCGAGGCTCTTGCTGAGCTGCCTCCCGCCGGTTTCGCTGAGCAAACACGCCTGACCCGAGGCCAGGCCGGAGCCCCTCCCTGCCCCGGTGCGCTCCCCCGGGGCCGCCGCTGCACACACAGAGCCGCGTTTGTTTGGCCCAGGAGCGGTGTCCCTGGTTACATAATTCGCCGAATGGCATCAGACCCGGCATGTTTCTGAATCGCGCAGCGAGAAGTGCGAGTTCTCTGTGGCAGCGGCTCGCGGCCCCCGCCTTCCACAGGGCCAGGTGGAGACGCGGGCCCTCGCTGGAGTGAAGCGGAGGCCTCTGCCAGGGGCGGGGGAAGGTTGGGGCCCGATGGTGGAACCTTTTTTAGTTTGGTTATAGTGGGGGGCCCGAAACTCTTTCCCCCTCCCCCACGTTCTTCTTCTGGCCTTGAGTAATGTGTCCAAAACAGCGGGCAGAATTTCCGCAGGGAGTAAGGTCTAGCGTTGGTTTTTTGGAGAACTCCTCGGACTGGGGCCATTTGGCCATGGAGGCTGGGGAGAGAGCACGCGTTTGGGACCAAATCTGGAGCGTTCCTGCCCCCCTCCCCCAACAGCGTGCAGGGCCAGTGCTGCATGAACACACTGAGGCCTAGAGCCTGGTGGGCAGCCAGCTTCTGGGCCTGGGGCTGCCCGGCACCCACTTCTTTGGCAACATTAGTCAGCAGGTCACTTAAGCCTGGGGTTCCCGTTCCGCAGAAGCGCCCCCAACTTGCCTAGGTGCAAAGCAGCTGGGATGTGGTATTACCTCTCCTGAATTCCCTTCGCGGAACGGGGGTGTAGGGGGAAGGAGATAGCATGTGCATATCTGGCCCTTCTTTAAATAAGCCTGTCCTAAGGAAGGACAGCGTCGACTACTCAGATCCCAGCCCCAAAGAAGGCCCCCGTCCTCCTGTCCTCCAAGTTGTCTGGATTCCTTCTCCCCTGGCTGCATCTCTAACCGGGCTGCGTGATCCAGGCAGCAACTTAACGGCTCTGCTAGCTGCTCAGCTGTGCTGAGGACTGGAAAGGCGAGACCGCTTGTGTTTATAATCACTCCTGATTCTTTCCACTCTCTTCCCATCCTCTGGAAAGGACCCTAACAGCTAGTGGGGGAGGGGGCAAAAACCTTGATGCGAAGGATTGGGGAGGGGGCGGAGGTGGTAAGAAACTGTAATAACCCTGTGCTTCCCCACGGGGTCCTCCTCTCATGCCTTGGGGAGGAGGAGGCCACACCAGGAGTGAGGGAAATCTGAACTGTGAAGCCACAGCCTACAAATCAGGGTTGGAAGTTTCACCGCCAGGGCGAATAGCAGGCGACAGAATAGATAACAGCAAAAAGCAAAGCAGCTGGCTGCCTCTTGACAATGTTAATTTGCTAGTGTTGGACTTTCTTGGAATTACGTTTTTTGTTTTTGCTTGTGTGTGTGGTTTGTCCTTCGAACTTATCCCTGGAGTAATCTGAATTCTCAGGCCAGCAGCCATTGGGTCTCTCCCTCCCCATATAATTTGATTGCATACCAGAGAAGACATTTTTTTCTTCCTGGGCTGCTTGGGCACCCAGCAACTACTAAGCCAACTTTCTGAGTCCCATGACATTTACAAACAAAACTTGCATATTAAAACAAAAACAAAAATTGGTGGAGGAGGAAGCATGTTTTCATTAACTCCTTTAGGTAATCCTTCTCCTCCCTCCCTCTTTCTCTCCAGGACACCTCCCATCTCCATGCCCTGCTTACCTTTGCTTAAGGGGAAAGAAGTATGAGGCAGCTTACTAATAAGTGAATTTCTGGAAAGAAACAAATTGCTCCTAGCTTGGGTAGCTTTTGAATGAAGTTGTTTGCTATTGCAGATTTCTTTTTCTTTTTTAGCATTCTCTGAGGTTTAAGGCTGTCTGGGTGTGCTGATGATTCAAAAGTAATTACAGTAGGGGAAGTAGAACAAAGTTGTTGAAAGCATTGATGATAAAAAGCACCAAAATTGGATCATCTTCTGAGACAGATGGGTGAAATGGCTTCCTGGTACAGCAAGGGCAGGATTATGTGTAACATCAAAAAGAAAAAAATTAATATCAGTTTGTCAAGAATGGCCATTTATTGCCATCCTACATGAGATGGTCACCCAGCTGCTAGAGAGTTGTGCCCTGGGCTTTGGGATTGGATGGGGGAAAGCCAAGAAAACAGGCCCCGCCCTATTACAGTCCTATGAAATGAAGAGTTGGGGCAGCCTCTTCCCAGCTCTGACCCATGCACCCTTGGGAGGAATGAGAGATTTTTTTATTGCCCTGGAGACCTGTTGACCCTTCCTCTCCTGGAAGGGGATGATGATGCCTTGAATTAGTGTCTCACATGTGGGACTAAACAGGTTCCGCTAGCTAATCTCAAGGGTTCTGAGAGGTCCGAAAAATTAGGGTGGTAGTATCTTTTTGTAGTTCTTGAATTCATCCTGTGAGGAAGAAGTTGTTTTTTTGTTTGTTTCTTTTTGAGACAGAGTCTCACTTTGTTTCTTTTTTTTTTTAGAGACAGAGTCTTACTTTGTCGCCCTCAGTAGAGTGCCATAGTATCACAGTTTACAGCAACCTCCAGCTCTTGGGCTTAGGCGATTGTCTTGCCTCAGCCTCCCGAGTAGCTGGGACTACAAGCGCCTGTCACAACACCCAGCTACTTTTTGTTGCAGTTTGGCTGGGGCCAGGTTCAAACCTGCTATCCTCCTTATATGGGGCCGGCACCCTACTGAGCCACAGGCGCTGCCCTAAAGATTTTTTTTTGTTGAGACAGAGTCTCACTATGTCACCCTCCATAGAGTGCAGTGACATCACAGCTCACAGCAACATCAAACTCTTGGGCTTAAGTGATTCTCTTACCTCAGCCTCCCGAGTAGCTGGGACTACAGGCGCCCTCCACAATACCCAGCTGTTTTTTGGTTGCAGTTGTCATTGTTGCTTAGCTGGCCCAGGCCTGGCTCGAACCTGCCACCTTCAGTGTGTGCAACTGGCGCCCTACTTACTGAGCTATGGGCACCCAGCTGAGTCACACTTTCTTTAGAGATGTCTCACTCTGGCTCAGGCTGGTCTCCAACTTGTGAGCTTGAGTGATCCACCTGCCTCAGCCTCCCAAAGTGCTGGGGAGGGAGAAGTTCTTATTCTGAGTTCTTATTCTGTCAAGAAGTTCAAACACTTTTCACTATAGATGTAGGTAAGCCTTTAACTTGAAAAGCTTAGAAATGAATCTTGTGGAGCTTTCTTCCTCAGCTTGCTGTCTTGGGGGTCGGAGTGCTCTGTGACATAGCCTGCAGGGCTCAGGGTGCTGTTTATAGCTGGCTGTCCTGTGCTGGCTCCTCTGCCTCCCCTATTCCAGCCTGAGTCTGGGCCTCTTTGTGCTCTCACAGTGACTGCTGAGGCTGCTCCGTGTCTCCTTTGTAGTTTTCCCCCCATCGGGGGTGGGGGTGGGAGCCTGTGTGAGGACCTAAGCTTGTGTTTGCTCCTACCCCAAGAATAACTCAGCAGCGATGTTTTATGACAATATCTGGGGCTGGCGGTATTCAGTTGAGTTACAGTTTTAAATTTAGTAGGACTTTGGAAATTGCTGTGAAAACTCTCTTGAAGGATGGCAGTAGAGTTCCTGTCTTCTCTCAACTATAGGGTCTTAAAGAAACTGGGTAGCAGAGAGTTCCTATATCTCTTATTGTGGATTTTGTTAAAATGATAAATACTATAGAAGTTATATTTCCAGCCAAGGCAAAATGAGGCTCCTAGCCTTTCTTTAGGGAATCTATGGAAGTGTCCTAACTAAATACAGGAGAGACCCTAACTAATAGATGGGGTTGTGTGTGCGCGCGCACACATGCACACACACACACAAGCAGTTTCTCCTCCCTTCCTCTTCCACCTCCCCCTTTCCCTGGTAGCTCTTTGGTAATTGAGGGGGAGGATATTGTATTATCTTGGGAGGTTTGATTCTTGGGTTGGGTAAAGTGGGACCAAACAAGGGGAGAGGTTAAAGTATTCATTGTTACTTCAAAGAATTGATCCAGGAAATTGATTGCTTCAATCTTGGGTCCAGTTCCTTGCTTTTCATAATGAGATTCGACAAATCCCTTTAGAATTCTGAGCAACTTACCTGTAAAATCGGAATAATATCTACTTTTTCTTTTTGAAACAAAGTCTCACAATGTTGCTCAGGCTAGAGTGCTATGGCATCATAACTCACAGCAACCTCAAACTCTAGGGCTTGAGCAAGAGTTTCCCTCAGCCTCCCAAGTATCTGAGCTATAGGTACCTGCCCTGAGAGCTAGTTTTTCTAGAGATGGGGTCTGGCTCTTGTTCAGGCTGGTCTTGAACACCTGAGCTCAGGTGATCCACCACCTCAGCCTCCCAAAGTGCTAGGATTATCTACCCTTCTATAATGCTTTGTACTTAGTAGCTGATAAGTATTAATGTTCTTTTCTACACAGCCAGGCTACTATTATGTTCACTCGCCTTCATTCCGCCAAGGACACATGGTGTAAACAGCACATGGTCATGTGGGTTTTATGTTTAAGACAGGTGGCTAGGGGTTAAGGGAGACACTGATGGGGGGGCTTGGGCCTTCTGGAAGGATCAACCTCTGAGACTTGCAAACAGCCTTGACTCTCAGACCCCTTTTTTGTGCCAGTATGACTTGGAATGGGATTTTATTTGCATGTACTTGCGGGCCATTCTTTCTGGTGTCCGGTCATAGGACTGGAGAAAGCCAGGGACCCATGCACCTCCTTTAAGAGTCTCTAAACTCCAAACCTTCTTAGCAGTGGTTTAACCTCTCAAATGTGGATATAACGAATATTCAAAACAGCTATATGCTACATTCTCTTACTGTTTGCTTTTGCTTTGAGAGTTAATGAACTCAGTGAGATTGAGGTTTCTTCTTAGAATTTTAATAACAAGGGAAAAAGAAAATGAGGCTTTGAAAAGAACTGCATATTCTTTTTTTTTTTTTTTTTTTGAGACAGAGTGTCACTTATTTGCCCTCAGTAGAGTGCCATGGCATTACAGCTCACAGCAACCTCCAACTCCTAGGCTTAGGTGATTCTCTTGCCTCAGCCTCCAAAGTAGCTGGGACCACAGGCACTCACCACAATGCCGGCTATTTTTTGTTGCAGTTTGGCCAGTGCCAGGTTTGAACCCGCCAACCTCAGTATATGGGGCCGGCGCTCTACTCACTGAGCCACAGGCACCGCCCAAGAACTGCATATTATTACACTATTTCTTTGCTGCTGTGGTTTTGGGGTATAACATTGAGAAGCTCTAAAACAGCATGCAGTGCTTTTCATCCTGTCTCAGGCTGGCCAGATCTGGGAAGCATGGAATGAACTCAGCTGTCTCACGGACATGGGATTGGGTGTGGCTCTGACACCATTCTCTTCCCTATTCTGAAATGGAGGAGTAGTTCCCAACTGGGATGCAGATGAGTGCATTTACATGCAAATCTTATGAAGGAACTATTAGAAATTAAAGCAGAGAAAGCCTCTCTGAACTAGAGACCAACTAAAACAGTGTTTCTTTGTCCAGCAAAGGCCCAGCCCTTCAGGTCTGAGTGTGCTGGCACCAGGATCTGTTATTGCAGAATGGTGCTTTAGTGAGCATCACAGCCTGGGTAGGAGGTGTGTACACTCCTAGCTCTTCTAGGGGTGAGCCTTGAACCTGACCTCCGAGTGGATCTAACATTTCCTTTCCCTCCTAGGTGCTCTTACTCCTCCCCTCTACCCCCACCGCCTAAAACCAGGCTTTGCTCTACTCTTTATTCTATACCTTCTTTTATCTCTGGCTGCAGCTTTTCTATCTTCAATTTGCGCTTTCCCAGCCACACTGTTCCCAGGGAACAAATGTGGCCTCAACCCCAGTGAGAGCCAAGCAGGCTCCTGGGAAGGCTCTAGTCACCTGCAGAGGCCTTCCAGGCAGCAGGTCCTAGCTCTTCAGTTTCCATAGCAGAATGGGGGCAGGCCCCTCCTTCACAAGAACGGGCCTTGCAGGGAGAGATGGCAGGTTAAGGTCTTTGGGCATGTGTGTAATAGAACAAGAGCCCCTAAAAAGGAAAACCAGATTCTGAGTGTGAGTCCTCTGCGGCTTCAGAAATACTGAGCCAGTCAGATGTGTTGGGGAGAGGGACCAAGGGGACTTTGAATTGCCTTCCAGTTCTGGAAGGGTTAGTCAGAGACCCTTGGCAACCTTTAGATGTTGGCTCTCAGCCATGAACACACATCAGAATCTCCTGTGATGAGTACTAAAAATATAGGCCCCCCACCTGGGACCTACCAAATCAGAACATGGGCAGGTAGGCCAGGCACTCATGTGTTCCAAATGCTCCTTGTGGTTCTGACAGGTGTCCCTGGAGAAGAGCCAGGGAAGCACAGCAGTGGCCCCAATTGCTTGTTTAGCCCTGAGTAGGGAAGATTCCCCTTGGGGCTCTGGTTCTGCCGTTTGTTAAAGATCCATGTCTCCTCAAGGGAATCCTAAATGAATGGGCACAGTAGGCATCCTCCCTTACCCAGTTATAATCACGGCCAGTATTTATCGAGCACTTACCATGGGCCAGGGCCCCTTCCCAGCACATTCTGTCTAGTATCTTCCTTAATTTTTTTTTTTTTGTAGAGACAGAGTCTCACTTTATCGCCCTGGGTAGAGTGCCGTGGCGTCACACTGCTCACAGCAACCTCCAGCTCTTAGACTTAAGTGATTTTCTTGCCTCAGCCTCCCGAGTAGCTGGGACTACAGGCGCCCGCCACAGCGCCCGGCTATTTTTTTTGTTTGTTTTGCAGTTTGGCCGAGGCCAGGCTTGAACCCACCACCTTCGGTATATGGGGCCGGCGCCCTACTCGCTGAGCCACGGGAGCCGCCCTTCCTTAATTCTTATAACAACCTTATGAGATAGGAATTATCCCCACTTGACAAATAGGGAAAAATTTCCCCAAGAGAACAGAAGGATACATACTTGCTAGTGTCAGCCAGACTGCACTCCAGGGTCCATCCTTAACCGGGACTTAAACTGCCTCTCATTTGCATTGGCATTCCACTTTTTATCTTATTTTATTTACTTATTTATTTCTTGAGACAAAGTCTCACTCTGTCACCCTGGGTAGAATGCCTTGTCATCATCATAGCTCACAGCAACCCCAAACTCCTATGAGCAATCTTCTTACCTTAGCCTGTTGAGTAGCTGGAACTGTAAGTGCCCACCACAATGGCTGGCTACTTTTTTCCTATTTTTAGTAGAGACAAGGTCTGGCTTCAACTCCTGAGCTCAAGCAATCCTCCCATCTCTGCCTCCCAAAATGCTAGGATTACAGGCCTGAGCCACCACAACTGAGCGGCCAGCAGTCCACTGTCTAGAGTGCCATTGAATTCATGCTTTAAGTGATCTGAAGCCACCTTGTAAGGTACCATGCCAGGGAAACCTTTCTTTTATAGATTGGCCTGTCAGGAAATAGTGCCCCAGGCAAGAGCTATGCTTTAGGCAGAACCACAGAGCTATTAAACCAACTGAGGCAAGAAGTGGGCTTCTGCTGGGCCCAGCCAGTGCTCTCTGAGTGGACACACCTGTATTGGCAAAGCCAGGGGAGGAGCCAAGTGCCAGGTCCCTGGAGTTGGATGGAGGGAAGTGGTGCTGTCCCAGCACATGCTTTCTAGTCCTCAGAAGCCAGCCAGGGGGGAGAAGGAACAAACTGTTTGGCCAGCTCTGTGTGTGTGTGTGTGTGTGTGTGTGTGTGTGTGTAAGAAATCGAGAGAGACTGTGATTGGTTTTTGTGAAGTCCTAGAAAAGACTATTTTTCAGGCTTTGGCCCCGTCACTAACCTTTGTGTACCCTCTGATATGAGTTAGAAGAAGTCTCTGTGGTCCCTTTTATCGTGTAAATTTTGAGATTGAGTTTCAGAAAAGAGTTGGAAAGTGCTTTGTGCTTAATGACTAGCAGCTGACACCATGCTTTTATTAGAGCCAGGAGAGTGTACTAAGTCCCTCTTAATCCTCATACTCTAAGAAATTAGTTTTCCCATTTTACAGATGAATAAACTGAGGCCCTTGCACATGGCAGAGCCAGGATTTAAACTGAAGTTGGGGGCACCTTGTGTAGACACTTTTTTCGTTAGTCAGGAAAGACACTGGGAGGTTCCCTTGTTCTGCCTCAGAGCTTTCCCTATCTCATACTGTGTCAACCTAAAGCAGGTTTACATAGCTAGAGGGGAAAGAGACACAGGATTCCTCTTGGGTCTTCCACTAAATCCAACCATTTCAGGAGTGGGGACAGAGCACCAAGGCAGGACCTTGACACAGCCACTAAGAGGTGTCTGTGTCCTTCTTGACAGGTTTCTGTTAGCCTCATAGCCTCTCCCAGGGACCTGCTCCACATCTCCCTGGAAAAAGAGGGGGGCTTAAGGTGGGCAGAGGTGGTTTCTAGCCCTCCAAATGACACCTCTCCCCTAGCAGGTGCTGCACGGGGCAGGGTCTCTTGCTGAAGTGCAGGGACAGGGATCCAGCCTTGAGGGTTCTTGGCTGGCATCTCACATTTGTCCCTGCTGCCCCAGGGGTCATCAGATCACTTCCTGACATCCCCCAAGAGCCCTCTGGACCAGACCTTGGGAGTGGAGCCTGCTGCTGACACAGGCGTGAGAAACACGTCTTCTGTGTCTGGTCCAGGACCGCTGCTGCTGCTGGGGCTGCTCCCCGACCCTGTCACTTTTGTAAGTATGTTGGAGCTTCCCAGGAGGGTGTTCTGACAATAATGCCTTTTTTTGTTTGTTAGTTTTTTGAGACAGAGTTTCACTTTGTCGCCCTTGGTAGAGTGCCTTGGCATCATAGCTCACAGCAACCTCAGACTCTTGGGCTTAAGAGATTCTCTTGTCTCTGCCTCCTGAAGCACTGGAACTACAGGTGCCCACCACAACACCTGGCTGTTTTTAGAGATGGGGTCTTGCTCAGGCTCAGACTCAGGCAGTCCATCTGCTGTAGCCTCGCAGAGTGTATAGACTAATTCTAAAATCGCAGAATATCTTGATTGTGCTTTAGAAGTTGCCAGGGAATCCCCTGTTCCCCAAACTGAATCCTTCTTGAAGGAAGATCCCTGAGATCAGAAACCAGATTACTGAAGGAGATGGGAAAGGCAGGAGACAAGGTAGCATGTGACCTGTGCCCCCCCCAAGTGACTTTAAGGACCCAGGTCTGAAAGAAGTCATTGTTTCTTAGAAAGAAGAGTTGTAGGCTGGACAACGTGACTCATGCCTCTAATGCTAGCACTTTAGGAGGCAGAGGCTAGAGGATTGCTTGAGATCAGGAGTTCGAGACCAGCCAGAACAAGAGAGCAAGGCTCATCTCTGCAAAAAATAGAAGAGTGGTGGTACATGCCTAAAGCTCCAGCTACTCAGAAGGCTGAGGCAGGAGGATAACTTGAGCCCAGGACTTGAGATTGCATCAAGCTATTATGATGCCCTGGCATCTAACCTAGGCAACAGAGTGAAACCTTGTCTCAGAAGAATGAGAAAGGCTTGGTGCCTACAGCTCAGCAGCTAGGGCACCAGCCACATACACTGGGGTTGGCGCACAAACCTGGCCTGGGCCTGCCAAACAACAATGACAACTACAACAAAAAAAATAGCCAGGCATGGGCAGCGCCTATGACTCAAAGGAGTAAGGCGCCATATACCAGAGGTGGCCAAAAACTGCGGGAAAAAAAAAATTACCCAGGCATTGTGGCGGGTGCCTGTAGTCCCCAGCTACTTGGGAGGCTGAGGCAAGAGAATCGCTTAAGCCCAAGAGTTAGAGGTTGCTGTGAGCTGTGACGCCACGGCACTCTACCCAGGGTGACAAAGTGAGACTTTGTCTTAAAAAAAAAAGAGAGAGTTGGGCAGGGAGCTCTCCTGTCCTAGGAAAAGGAGCTAATACACATACAGGCTTAAGTAGGACTGCCTCAGTTATTGGCAGTTGGGAGGCACCAATGTACATCATGCTGGTATGAGCCAAAAAGCATGGCTAAAACTGTCTTTACAAAAATGTCCATGTAGCCAGATTTACTGCTACTTTTTAGAACTTTAGGAGCTGGCGCTGAGCTGGGTGAGACCTGCCCTCCTTGTTAGCTGAAGAGTACAGCGTCAGTGGTCAGGCCCTGTGAGAATGGTACCCCTTCTTGTTTCTAGCCTTTTCTGTGTAGGGGATGTCTGGGCATCTCTCATCCTCCTTTGTTCCCCTGCCGACTCACCTGCTGGTGTGAAGAGCCCTTCCGTCCACCTGGCACTGTAGGGCCTGTCCTTAGCCAAGGCACGGATGCCCCTTGCAGAGAAACTGGGAGGACTTCTCTCCACGGGGAGCCCCAATCAGATGTGTCTTGGCTGCAGGGCCCAGGCAGCTGGCCAAGTAGGGCCGGAAATGCTCCAAATACTCTCCTTCCTCCAATAGTTGAAGGGAAAGAGGCCCCTCCAAGCGGCTCTTTTACAGTGATAGCCAGACTAAGCCCGCAGGGGGGATGGTCCGCGGTGGGGAAGGAAGTACTTCTGAGAGATGAACCAAGAAAGAAAGCATCTTTCTACTTGAACGGACTTGTTAAAATCCAATAACGGGAGCGGTTTGCCTTCTGCCCAGTCTCAGACAGAGGTGTGAAGCATTCCTTTGCTAGGACACAGAGCTGTGTTGTTGGCACAGGTGATAGCTGAACGTGACTTTCAGAAGGTTAAAGGTGTTGCCCCGGTACAGCCAGTCTGCACGTGTGTGTATATGTAGGCACTTCCTAAGAGGCAGGAACAGCCACCGTTCTCTCCTGGTCCTTCTTGGGGTCACCAGGGTGGGTACACGGGCATAAGGTGATGTTCCTGTCAGTGGAACAGCCTTGCTGCTTTCCTCTTAGCACGGAGTGCCAGTGTGGGAGTCTGGGAGCTGGGAAACAACTCTGGTAGGGGATTGGGAGAACGTGTAGGGGTTGCTTTGACTTTTTGAAAAACTGCTGCTGCTCAGTTCCTCAGGCCATTTCCTCGGCCTTGGTCTTGGTCCACATGGTGAGGGTGGGAGGGCTTCTGATCTGTTGATGGCCTCGTGGAATGAGGCCCATGACGTTGCCAATTAGTGGTCCTCTCCCCTTAGATAACTAACGAAAACAAGCACAGGATTTACTTTAGAGTTCGCACAGTATCTTACTCTGTTTATCCTTCAGTCCTGGGTGAGGGTTTGCTGTTATCTCAGCACATGGATGAGGGAACTGAGGTTCCAAGAGGGTGTGCGGCTGAGTCAGTAACTCACAGAGCTTGGACCTCAGCCCAGGTGGTCTCCAGAGTGGGGGGCGCCTCTCCCATCCTGCCTTCTCTTCACACCCCGCCTCAGTGGGCAGGTTCCAGGAGAGCGCTGAGGGCCAGCTCACCTTGCATGTCTGCAGCCACCTGCCCACTTTGTAAGGCAGAGCCTTCTCCCCACTGGGTCTGTGCTGTTCCTCTCAGACATCTAGTCCCAAACCAGATGTCTGGAGTGCAAAGAGCAGATGCTATCAGCAGCTGGGTGGAGAGGAGGGCTGTGTGTCCGCACGGAGGGTAGCAGGGCATGCAGGTACATGGCACCCACTGGAATGCCCTCCCTCATTGGGGAAACCACGTGCAGTGAGGTCCCTCCAGGCCTATAAAGAAAGCCTCTTGTGTCTGGGGCTCCTCTCCTGGAAAGGCAGGCTGCTGCCCTCCTCATCACCATCTCACACAGGGGTGGGGGTGGCCTGCACCTGGCTGTCAGGGACACAATGAGAAGTGCTGGCTGAAAGGAGCCACTTGAAAGGCCTTTTGACACAACTTTCAGATCCATTCTGTTATGTGGTTCCTCACCCCTAAATCCACTAAACAAAGCAGGTCTTCAGGGAAGCCTCTGGCTCTAGTCCCTCCCTCCTCCACTGCTCCTCCTCTTGTTCTCCCAACGGTATCTGCCGGTCAGAGCAGGTGCAGGGCAGGGGTGGGGTGGAATCCGGAGGCTTGCACTATTTCACCATTCGCCCCTTTGGTGGCCTGCCAAAGAGGACACATTTGTGGACACACAACGTTGGTCCTTTATCAACCCATCTTAGATAGGAATAGAACATTACTGAGGAGAGACCTTGACAGTGCCCCAAACCTCCCAGTTGTTGCGTGAGTACGTGCGCAGGCTGTCCCTGTCAGAGGCCCGGCACCGGGTAATGGTTAAGAACCTTGGCTCTAGGTTCAGGCAGATCTGGGTTCAAAGCTTGGCTCTGCTGTCACAGCTGCCTGCATGACCCTGAGTAGGTTCCAAACCTCTCTGTGCTTTGGCTTTCCACCATAAAATGGGTCTGTAGTGAGGACCAAAGGAAGGAGAGGTTTCAAGTGTCTCACACAGGCCTGGCGCATGGTGGTGCTCAGCAAACACAGCGGAGGCTCAGTGGCTCGCCTTGGTTCAGTAACACCAGTGCCCACCGTCTCCCCCTTGGACGCTTTCCTGTTTTAAACTCTCTGGGCCGTTGCAGACTAGCGGAGGTGTCCCAGGTTCTAGGAGTGACGGACAGGCCCTGAAGGGCCCTGGAGTCACTTGCTGTCACTGGGTGAGCAGCTCCTGCCCAGGGGGAGGCAGCTGTGCTGGGGACCTGAGGCAGGCCCCCCGAGTCTCAGGAGCAGCATGTGTAAGGTGAGGAGGACAGATGGCCTGGACAAGGACTGAGGGAAGTAGGGGGTGAAAGATGTCGTGGTATTGACCTTGCTGTTACGGGTCTGGGTACTCTGCTTCAGACGGCTGCCCCCAAGGTCAAGGCATTTGTGGTTTCAGAGGCCCAGGGGCTGCCAGCCACATTGTGTTTTTGAGCAGCCCCTCATCCCCTGCAGAGTCCAAGCTCCCTGCCCAGGGCTGAGGCGCTTCTGCCTGTTGGGTTTTGGGTTCTCCGCAGCGGGCGCAAGCCAGGCCTCTCCGTGGCCCGGCCAGCTGCCCCTTTCACCCCCTGCCTCTCAGTATTACTCAGCCTTCACAGCGTCTGTCACTAAGATGCCGAGTGCATTCCTGACAGCCTCTCTTCAGGAAAGGCCCAGGCTGTGTGGCCTTTTAAAAAAGGCTCCGTGCCCAGGTTAAGCCTCTGATTGTGGTCCTGCGTGAAGAAACCATAAACCAAAGGAAGAGCGATGGCTCAGCTTGGTCTTGAGGCTTTGTTGTCAGCGTCTGCTTTGAGTCAGTCCCTGGACTTGGAATTTAATGTGGGCCATTACAGGCAGGTGGAAAATCTGTCCTTTCCCTCCAATTTCTGCGTAAAAGTAGGGAAGAAAATTCCAAGGAACCTCTCATCCTGCTGTCTGCTGTGTCCTTGATGCAGGAGGGGCTTTGGGGATAATCCTTGGAAAGAACCCCCAGTCCCTGGAAATCGTTCTGTCTCCAGGGCCACAAACCTGAAAGTGACATCTAGGTTTTTAGGCAACTTGCTGGACAGGCCCAGTTACTGTCTAAAAGGTTTCCAATGGCCATAACCAGGAGAGAGGGAGAGAGCGCTGGACCTGCTGACTGGGCCCAGCCTGCACCTGCAGGACGTCCCTGTCCCTGCTGAGTCAGAGCTCAGTCTGCCGTGCAGCAGGGCTGCAACTGCACTTGACTGGTTGCCAGGTAGGGGCCATGTCTTCCCCGTTGGTCCTGGGGGAATGCTTTGGTTTCTCCAGGGGCACAAGCTGTAAATGGGTGTTGAATGGCTCTCCAGTCACCCTTTTCTGCAGGGCCACCTTGGTGCATGTATGCTTCAATGAACAACACAGGGATGCTTTTCTATACCCCACAAAGATAGAATTTCCGGCATTCATTTTCTGCACAGTAGTTTGCCCTGGGCTTTAAACTGTAAAGGCCTGGGTTTAATACTTAGGTCTGTCTCCTGCCCAGCCTCTGGGGTACTCATGCCCTCCAGAGGGGAGACCTGAGGCCATGATCATTCTGCAAGTGGTTGTGCAGCGCCACCTCCTGGTCACAGTAGCCGTGGTAGTTTTCCAGTGTTGCTCAGCCATTGCCGGAAAAGTTCATCTAAAGAAAAGGAACTTGCAACATTTCTTCTGAAATCAGAATATCAGGATATCTAGGATTTCTGCTCGAACTTGTAATTCCCATTGCTCTTTGCATCTGCTTGGCCTTTCTGGGGCTACCGTGCCAGGCCGCCTATTAAAATGGCTTTGTATTTCCCACACCCAAATTGTTGATGTAGGACCAAGCAGCTGCAGCCCAGAGGCAGGGGCATCACTCAGCCTAGGACATGGGGCTGGGTGCTTGTGTCCTAAGAGGTTGATCTTCCGGGGTTTTGCCAGTTGGGTTCCTGGTCCTTGAGGGGAGGGAGCATTAAGTTTCCTTAATGGAGTTTGGGGGAGAGCGAGTGAAGAAAGACGGCAGCTTCTTTTGGGGTTGTTTCCGGTCTGGAGCTTTCAGGTAAATTGGGCTCCATTCTGCTGCCACTGACCCAGCATCTAGGGAAGCTGACACTGAACAGAGAGCCGCCGCTCCACTACCTTGAAGTGGAGTAGGTTACTCTGTCTGGACTGGTTAGTCTGCCTGGGAACTGGCATTGGTCGGGGGAGCTTTTGTCTTTGTGAATTGATTTCCAGGACCCCTTCAGCGCTGTCACTGGAGCAGCAGGACACCAAGAGTCTGTGTACACAGCCCCATCTTAGAGTCTTTCCCTGTTTGTGTCCCCCTCATGGAATAAAGATCAAATCCTTAACCCTCTGGAGCTCAGGTCTCCCATTTCCCAAACCAGAAAGGGGGCATTCTTCTCACCATTGGTACTTTGTAGAGAAATGTTAGAGTGACACGTGTGCTTTACTGTCCTGTTTGCTGTTGTTCGTGTGATGTGTGCCCTGGTGGAGGTTGAAACTAAAGGGGCTGTGGGCGGAGACTAACGTCTCTGTAGGTCACACCTCTGTCATTCTCTCTCTCTCTCTAGGCCTGGTCTGCAAGTCCTCTCCCAAGAAGCCTCGTGGACGTAACATCTTCAAGGCCCTTTTCTGCTGTTTTCGTGCCCAGCATGTTGGCCAGTCAAGCTCCTGCACTGAGCTTGCTGCATATAAGGAGGAAGCCAGCACCATTGCTAAGGTAGCTGGGCCGGGTGGCACAGAACTCGCGAGGAAGGAACTACTAGTGGGGGGTCCCTGCAGGCAGGGCAAGAGGGCAGGTGGCCTTGCCCAAGGTTGTGAAGACCTCTAGAAAAAAGAAGCCCTTCCTCTGACCTTCCCTAAGTAATCCATTTGCTTCCCATTTACGGTGTGGGTCACCTGGATGTCCTTGTGGTTTCTGAGGACCCCTGTGGTCCAGATCCTTCCAGGTGCCAAGGAACCATGCAAGCCACTTTGCATATATCGTCCCAAGTGAGCCACACAGGAGACTCACAGGGTTCCCATTTTGCAATCATGAGAACTTTAGGATGTATGGAGTCCCTGAAGAGTTTGTGGTTGGTAACTGGCAGTGACAGGATTAGAACTTAGATCTCTCTAGCTATCTAAAACCTGTGATTGTTATTGTTTTCTCCTATGGCATAGTTGTCCCTGCATGCGGATTATATGACAACTTTTTTGCTTATCTGTGGTGGCAGATACCATGAAAATTATGCATGGACCTTTTCCCCCCTCATCAGCTTTCATTAGTGTTTGTGTATTTCATGTGTGGCCCAGGACAACTCTTGGGCCAGTGTGGTGAAAAGAAACTAGAAGTTTGGAGACTCCTGTACGCAAAGCTATCTTCAAGTTATCTGACTTGTGGAGAGCTGAGGAATTGAACCTCTGCTGTGCTTTTAATAACCCTACTAGGGACCTTCTAGGGGGCGTTATTAAAGCATGGTAGAGTTTCACTGACCATGCACATCACCTTACCTGAGCGAGGCATTTGGAGATGGGGTGGGGGAGGTGTTTCTGAATTTTCATTTTTGTTTGAGACAGAGTCTCACTGTGTCACCCTCAGTAGAGTGCTGTGGCGTTACAGCCCACAGCAACCTCAAACCACTGGGCTCAAGTGATTCTCCTGCCTCAGCCTCCCACGTAGCTGGGACCACAGGCATTCTCCACAATGCTTTTTGTTGTTGTTGTTGTTGTCATTGCTGTTCAGTAGGCCCAGTCTGGGTTTGAACCCCCAGCCCAGGTGTATGTGGCTGGTGCCCCAACCACTGTGCTATGGGTGCTAAGCCTTGATTTTTTTTTTTTGGAGACATAGTCTCACTTTATCTCCCTGGGCAGAGTGTCATGGTGTCATAGCTCACAGCAACCTCAAACTTATGGGTTCAAGCGATTCTCTTGCCTCAGACTCCCAAGTTACTGGGCTACAGGCATCCCCCACAATGCCCAGCTATTTTTTAGAAACCGGGTCTCGTACTTGCTCATCCTAGTCTCAAACTTGTGAGCTCAGGCAATCCACTTGCCTCAGCCTCCCAGAATGCTAGGATTACAGGCATGAGCCACCACGCCCAGCCCATGAACTTGTGTTTTGAGATAGGATCTCACTCTCTCACCCTTATAACTCACTGCAGCCTCAAACTCCTGGGCTCAGGAGATCCTCCTGCCTAAACTTCCTGAGTAGCTGGGACTACAGGAGCACACCAACACACCTAGCTAGTTTTTAATATTTCTATAGAGATAAGGTCTTGCTACATTGCCCAGGCTAGTCTTGAACTCGTAGGCTCTAGCAATCCTTCTACCTCAGCCTCCTGAAGTGCTGGGATTAGGGGTATGAGCCACTACATCAGCCTTTTTTTTTTTTTTTTTTAATTGTTGGGGATTCATTGAGGGTACAGGAAACCATGTTACACTGATTGCATTTGTTGGGCAAAGTCCCTCTTACTATCAGCCTTTTTTTTTTTTTGAGACAGAGTTTCATTATGTCATCCTCAGTAGAGTGCTGTTGCATCACAGCTCACAGCAATGTCTGACTCTTGGGCTTACGCAATTCTCTTGCCTCAGCCTCCCAAATAGCTGGGAGTACAGGTGTCCCCCCACCCCCCCAATGCCCAGCTATTTTTTTGTTGCAGTTGGCACTGTTGATTTTAGCTGGTCCTGGCTGGGTTCAAACCTGCCAGCTTTGGTGTATGTGGCTGGTGCCCTACCCACTGAGCTCCAGGCACCGCCTGCACCAGCCTTTTTTTTTTTTTTGTAGAGACAGAGTCTCACTTTATCGCCCTAGGTGGAGTGCCGTGGCATCACACAACTCACAGCAACATCCAACTCCTGGGCTTAAGCGATTCTCTGGCCTCAGCCTCCCAAGTTGCTGGGATTACAGGTACCCGCCACAACACCCGGCTATTTTTTTCTGCTTTTATAGGTCAGCGGAGGCCAGGTTTGAACCAGCCACCTTCAGTATATGGGGCTGGCACTCTACTCAATGAGCCACAGGCACCGCCCTGCACCAGCCTTTTTTAAGAGATAGGGTCTTGTTCCGTCACTCGGGCTAGAATGAAGTGCTGTGATCCTAGCTCACTATAATCTCGCACTCCTGGACTTGGTCAATACCTGTGAGTATTTTTGATCATCACAATGACTAAAAGATATACATGTAGTATTTCAAGGGTGGGGCCAACAAAAATTATTTTCTCTGGTTGGGCACAGTGGCTCACACCTGTAGCCCTAGCACTCCGGGAGGTTGAGGCAGGAGGATCCCTTGAGCTGGAGAGTTCCAGATCAGACTGGATAAGAGCAAGACCCTGTCTGTACTAAGAACAGAAGCATTAAATTAGCAGGGTATTGTGGCAAATGCCTATAATCCCAGCTAATTGGGAGGCTGAGGCAGGAGGATCGTTTGAACTCAGGAGTTTGAGGTCGCGGTGAGTTATGATGCTACAGCACTCTACCAAGGGTGACATAGTGAGACTCTATCTCAAAAGAAAGACACATATATCAGTGAGTGAAAAAATCACCTCATTTTCCAATGGGGAGAAATGGTTAAATAAAGTACAAATAACTTGATAGCATTACTTAAGTGATTTTTACAAAGAGTTCTCAGTAACATGGAGAAGTACTGAGTCGCAACATTTGTTACTGAGTTTCACATGCAGAGTGTGAAATCATGTGTTATCATATGTGGGAAAAAAGACTGATAACACAAACTTGGAGGAAATACCCTGAAATGCCAACATTGAGGTTATTTAAGTGCTGGGATTTTAGTGTCTCTTACACAAGGGTTTGGTTAAGAACACTTACTACTTTTTATAACTATAACTTCATTATTAGCAAAAGGCAGGGAAAGATCTCTCTGCTCTCTCAGCACTCACCGTTGCTCATACTTCGGGTTCCTACTGTGTGGCTTCCTTGATGTTTTGTTGGGGTTGGGGGCTTAGTGTCCCCGGTAAGTCTCCTCAAGGAGGGCATAGAACGCACGGCTCTCCGAGAGCAAAAGGCTAAACTGCCACAATGAGGGGCTCGATTTGGGTCTGCCTCTCACTTTGTGTCCCTGAATCAGCTGCTCGAGTCCCCTGTCCCTTACTTTGTCCAGCTGAGGGGTGGGGGCATTGGAGAGTAGGGACACCGTCTTCCCCAGCCTTCACCAGGCCTGTTTGGGAAAGAAGCCCTGGCTTTTCCCCTTTCTTACCTGCCTCCCAGGAAGAGTCACTTTGTCATGTTCGCTTCAGGTGGCTGGGTCTTGGGGAGGAAGTTGCCCTCCAGGCCGGAGGCTGAAGTGGTAGTTGTGGCTGGAACACTGACAACCTTCTTCTCTTCCGCAGTCGGATCTGCTCCATTGTCTCCAGTACCAGTTTTATCAGGTATGTGAGTCTGGCTGGCTAAGTGCTCGGAAGCTCAGGACCCTGTGACCCCTGGCAAGCCCTGTCGGGCAGGGTGGTGCCCTCACTCCTTGCCTGGCCGAGGGCCTGCTGTGTGCACGGCCGTAGCTTTCCGGGGACACTGGTGCCCCCTACCTCCCGCAGCTGCTGTCCATCCCGCAGCAGCTCCAGCCTCCACCACCAATGTTCTCATCACTTCCTAGTCCCAGGGGGAGTTTGAAACCCAGAAACTAATGCTACCTTCTCTGTTGTCTGCCTTTAAATGGTGTCTGTCCTGAGTTGGTGATTCTGTCTCCACAAACAGCCCTGCTCTTCCTAGAGGTTTGAGGGGACCAGTGGGCTTTCTTGGTGGGCAAAACTCAGCACTCTGCTCTGCTTTTAGATCCCAGGGACCTGCCTGCTCCCAGAGGTGACAGAGGAAGATCAAGGAAGGATCTGTGTGGTTATTGATCTGGATGAAACCCTTGTGCATAGCTCCTTTAAGGTAATTCAACATCAAGAACCCTTCCTGCCCCCATCTGGGGCCTTTTTGTGAGCCCGAAAACAGGCACGGTAAGGCACCTACAGATGAGGTTAGGGGAGTGACCAGGGGGAGAAGGCAGGCCTCCAGCGTCTTGGCCACCTTGGTGTTATAGATATCTAGAGGCCACACCGATGGGTGTTGAGTAGGAACCCCCTGCTCCTCCCTTCACTGCTGCCAGGCTGCGTCTGCCCCCAGGCACATAACACAGAGAGCCATACAGCCTCCATCACAGCAAAGCCACAGAGTGGTTGAATCAGCAGTGGCTCTTGCCCCTGTTTGTCTTATCAGGATGTTTGTCACTCAGGAAGACTCTCAAACACCTAGCTCGGGTAGAATTTGGTGGGGTGCAGAAGGAACACCCAGGAGTCTGAGATCTGTTTCTCCCCACCCCTCCTGGTGACTTGTCTCTCCTGCCTCTCCCATGCTGATGTCATTAACTTTTCTGCCTTCCAGCCCATCAACAATGCCGACTTCATAGTGCCTGTCGAGATTGAGGGGACCACTCACCAGGTGAGCAGCCTAGCAAGCCACACCCAGCCTGAAACGTGGGGTTTTGCCTTCTGCCTCACCTGCACTGGGGTCCTCAGCCCCTCAGCCCCTCTCAGGGCTTGCGTTCCCTCAGTTGATCCCTTTTCTATAACTTAAGCCTTCCCTTCTTACTAGTATTAGACCCTTAGGGCCTTCTTATCTTAAGAAAATTTTCAAGCCCACCTCCCCCTATAGCTGTCATCCTTGTTTTCTCTTTGCAGCTGAGCTGTTGGAAAGAGTGGTTTGCGTTACTTAATGATAGCAGTAGCTGTCACTTGTGAGCCCACCCCATCAAGGCCAGCACTGTTACAATTTATCACATTTTCTCAGCTCCTCCATGGCTGTTGTCCCTGTCTGTTACAGGCAAGGAAGCCGGCACTAGCTGTTCTTCTGCCGGAATGCCCTTTTCCTTATGCCCACCCACCCCCACTAGCTAGTGGATCCCTTCCTCCCCAGCCCAGGCATTTCCTCCCCTGCAAAACCCTCCCGACTTCCTTCCCCTTGGGGCCCTACTCTGATTCTGCCCAAGTACTCACTCCATGTGCACCTGTCAACGTGAAGAGCACTCGGATCTGAGCGAGACCACGCTCCAGCCCAGCATAGCTGCTCAGTCCCAGGTCAAGGATCATGTGATGTTGGTGGCGAAAGACCATTTGCTCACAGTGCTTGCCCAGATGGTCTGCCTGCTGGCCCGAGAGGCAGGGACCACTGTAGCAGGTGCCCTGGTGGCCTCATACTTGCTTGCATGGCCTGATCATAGTAAAGTTACTAGTAGGGAAACAGATGGAGGCTCCCAGGGGTTGTCATCACTGTCCCATGTGCATCAAAGGCTTTTGTCACCACCTCCCTATGCAAGGCGCTCCACCAGGCCCTGCACCAGCCCCTGGTCAGAGCCAGGCTTGGCCCCGCAGCCATTGACAAGCTAGTTGTGGGTAAGAGATGTCAAAACCCATGGGGAAAAGACAAGGGAATAGTTTCAGACAGGCAGTGTAATAAAGGGATGAGATAAAAATGAAGGCGAGTAGCTGCTGAAGGCAGGATTTCAGCAGAGACTGGTGAAGGGATGCCGAGCTTGGAGAACAGCCAGGCAGTGGACAGGGCTCGCTGAGGGACAGCAGGTTGACGGGAGCTGTGCGGTGGCTGCCCAGAGGGAGAGGCCCTGCCGCTCAGCTGTGCGGAGCCAGCGAGGCCAACACACAGAGGAGGTCGTGCAGGCCTGGCTGTGAGCTCGGGAGTGATGTGGATGAAGGAGCTTTGAGGAAATGTTTCCAGTAGCAGCTGTGCAGGCCAGAAGCAGGCAAGCAACTGAATGCAGATGGGGAACATGTAACTAGAGAGCCTTTTAGGCCAAAATGGGAAAGATCATGAAAGGTGGACCCAGGTGGTGAGGGTGGCAGGAGAAGTAAGCACAAAGTAGGTGGTGCTAAGGCAAGGTGCAGCAGGGTGTCTGGTCCGTGGTCCTGGAGGGGAAAGAGTCAATTCTCCCTGCTGCAGTCAGAGGCTCCAGGCAGCGTCTGTGTCCTTGCCTGATGGTGTCCTGGACAGACTGTCCTTCTGGAGCCAAGGACAGAAAGCTCCCTCCAAGGCTGTGGCTGGATTCAAGTAATCCAGGATAGGCTGTATCCATCTGTGAGGCCTATTCTTGATTACTTGTTTCTGGAGGCAGCTGATAGCCCAACGCTGGAGACAGAGATGGCTCATGGGACATGGTGTATTCGCTTCTTCTTCCTGAGCTAAGATGAGGTCAGCACCATGGAGGCCCCAGAAGCCTGTTGAGGGGCAATGCTAGTGCCCTGGGCTATGGGGCAGAAGACTTCCAGCCAGGCGATCCACAAGGCTGCGTGTGGGAGCCTGGCTTCCAGCTACCCTTGTGCGGCTGGCCAGTGCTGCAGATTTCGACTTGCAGGGCACCTCCAGCAGGCCTCTGCTTCTCCTCAGGTGTACGTGCTCAAGAGGCCTTACGTGGACGAGTTCCTGAGGCGCATGGGGGAGCTCTTCGAATGTGTTCTGTTCACTGCCAGCCTGGCCAAGGTACCTGGGGGCAATGTGGGGGAGAAACCAGGAGCAGGTGTGCTAGCCACCAGCTGGTCCAATACCTCCTTGCTGGTGTGCAGAAGCCACAGGGGACCGGGCTTGCATCCACAGTCGGCCTTCTCTCCTGCCAGTATGCCGACCCTGTGACGGATCTGCTGGACCGCTGTGGGGTGTTCCGGGCCCGCCTTTTCCGGGAGTCCTGTGTGTTCCATCAGGGCTGCTATGTCAAGGACCTCAGCCGCTTGGGGAGGGACCTGAGGAAAACCCTCATCCTGGACAACTCGCCTGCTTCTTATATCTTCCACCCAGAGAATGCCGTGAGTGGTCCTGCGTGCCCACGTGGCAAGAGAGGGCGTGGGCTGTGTGTCTGTGGACTTAACCAGAGGAGTGCCCCACCCCAGCAGACCCAGCCAGCCTCTATGGCTCTGGGGTAGGGAAGAGAAAGAATAGCAGCCGTGAGATTGATGCCTCTTTTTCCCTGTCCCAGGTGCCCGTGCAGTCCTGGTTTGATGACATGGCAGACACAGAGTTGCTGAACCTGATCCCAATCTTTGAGGAGTTGAGTGGAGCAGAGGACGTCTACACCAGCCTCGGGCAGCTGCGGGCCCCTTAGCCCTCCCTGTTTCCGAGTAATGGCCATCCCAGCAGGGGACTTTGCTATACTGTGCCTTTATGATCAGCCCGACAGTGGAAACTGGAGCACCTTGCCAAACAAGGCCTGGAAATAGTGAGGAACGTTTGGAATGAGCTTTAGGAGAGGTTAGATGCTGAATGGCAAATACCAGACCAACGAAAACCAGAGCCAACTGCTCCCTGAGTCGGGTCCCCACAACGTGTGTGTGTGAGAGTGTGTTGCTGTGAGCTGTGGCCCCAGCACGTCCCATGGGGGAGAAACTGAAAGATCAAGACCTCCCAAGTTAGTTGTCTCCTCTCCTGTCACCCTGAGAGCCACTGAGCTCTATAGGGATGAAGACTATTGAAGGCTCCAGTGCCAAACCATGGCCTTTCCTCAGTATTTTAAGGCCTATGCCAAGGAGAAAGGAAGGGTCGGAGGCTGCCTTTGGATGCCCCAGGAACACACCTTTCTGAAATCTTTCTCCAGCCAACTGCTGCAGACAAAAAGATGACATTCTGGGAAGATGAGAACTTGTTTCCAGACCAGTCCCCCAGTGGCCGTTTGGTCCTGTGGCCCAAGGGCTGCGCTTGTCTCCAGCCAAGTGCCTGGCCTGGGTCCTTCTGTGTCTCCCCAAGGCTTGGGTGCAGGGCCTGCCTTCCTTACCACCTAGCCATAGTCTTGAACCTGTGGGAAAGGAGGTCTTCTCCCCGCCCTGGAAGAGGACAGATGCCTGAATTTCCGTTCTTTTGACTCTGTTTTAAAATTCTCTTTCTAAACATGAAGTGTTGGGCCTGTTTTTTTTTTCTGACACAGCTGCAGTCCTGGGCCCCAGATGAATGTGGGAGGCCCTGGGGGTGCAGGGAAGAAAGAAATCCTCAAGGATGAATGTGTGTGTCCCCTCAGCTTGGAGATCAACTGAGCTTGGGATTGTTGCCATAAGACTCCTCTTCAGGGATTCTCCGCTGGTGCTGGTACAGGACCTTTGTTCCAGCAGCTGGGGAGAGCTAAGCTGCCCCAGCCCCTCCTGTTTGTTGGGCAGGGTTGTTCCTATTCTGTCTTCCCCCCCTCCCCCCCAGGGCCAGGCTTGTGCCCAGCTCTGTTCATCTTTCTCGCTGTCGCTCTTCCCTTCCAGGACCTCAGAACTCCTGTACTCCTGGGATGAGGAGGGAACAGGCGTTCTTGTCACTAAGTTTGCCAACCTAACATGCATGCGTCCTGCTTCTGGTGACAGGTGTGAGCGGGGCCCCTCATGACCTGTGCACTGGGCATCTCTTGCTTTTAAAGGTTCTTAATGGTGAATGCTTTAAAAAATCATCACAAAGTGAAGTTTCCCCAGGCCAGAAAACAAGAGGAAAAGTGCTGCTGAAATTGGGAGCACAAGGGGGCCCCTTAAGGGGGCCCCACCTCAGCATCACTGCCTTAATCATGGCCTCCCCTGGGGCTGGGTGGGGCTCTCTCCTTCTCTTCCTTCCCTCCTGGGGTGGGAGTTCCTGTCCCCATCTCTGTTTCCCTGGAAGCAGGTGTCACAAAGCATTTGTGACTTGCGCCACCCACTCAGGTTGCACCCCCATTATCCCTTTCAATTTCCACACACTAGGTCCAGCCTTAAAGAACTAGTTTCCAGAAAACCAGGTGGTAAAGTAGCAGCTAGGTGTTCTGACAGCTGGCTGACATCTCCCTAGCCTTGGGGTGCCATCTTCCCAGCTTCTCCCAAGGTTGTGAGACCTTGTCTTTCTCTTTGGCATCACAGAAGTGGAAAAAATCCCCAGAGCTCATATGGTCACTGCCCCAGCAGCATCCCCTGGTGCCTTCAGGGTCCTGCTGCAGGTAAAGGGGACAGGGCTGCAGGTGCTGGCCAGGTGAGTCCTCTCCTGGAGGAAAGTGGGAACTCGAAGGCAAACTGGCTTCAGCCCCGGGCTGGAGGAGCCTCTTCCAGGCCCTACCCTGAGTTGCTCCTGGCCAAATCTTCACCTCTGAGCCCAACTAAGTTTTTCTGACTAAAAAGCAATAAGAGGCTATAACTTTGAGTCCCAGTGACTCTTTCTGCCTTCCTTTAGATCTCCATGTTTTTCCAGGCGGAGAAAGCCTCCCCCTTTCTTACCAGGCTTGTCCAAGTGCTTGGAGTGTGAACTGTGACCAAAGCCACTCGGAGGGAGTGTCCCTGCTGCTTCTGCGTGGAGCCCCACTCGGGTTCCAGCTGCTGCTGTCAGCCCTGCTGCCCACCTGGAGTCTCCCACGGAAATGCCGTTCCCACCCCCTCTGCCCCTTGCGGAAAGGAATTCAGCCAATTCTAAACAGGGTCCATCCACACAGACTGGAGCCAGCCCAGCCATTATTTGCTGTCCAGTTTCGAGTATCAGTGTGTTAGGGGCAAGTGATGATTGTAAAACTTGTTCCCCAGAGGGGTCAGACCAGACTCGATTGGGGAGGGCAAGACTGGGAGGAAGCCAGCTCATCCTGGGCTCTGTTCTCGGGCTTCCCACCAGCACTTCCCATTGGAGACTGGTTTGGGGGGGCAGAAGACCACCGTGCCTGACCAGCACCGTGTCAAGCCATGCCAGGCATCTGCCCACCTGCCAGCTTCAGTCCTTTAAGGTGCCTCTTCAGGGACACAGTGTGTCTCTCTGATTGGGCTTCTAAATCAAAAGCCTGATGTTCCTGTCCCTCTCATAGGGGGAGCTTTGGACACAGGACCAGTTTGGGAAAGGGTCAGGTAGGGGTTTCCACTCTGCACATTGTAGAGGGGACGCTCTGTAGGCCCATGGGTCCCTCACTAGACAGGTTGAGTGAATTTGCCTTCAGTTTATGTGGGACCTTCTGTTTAGCTCTCTCCCGCCTCCCAAAGATTTTTAACCATTTTGTAAATGTATAAACTCACCTCATTAGCAGTGGTCGAGAAGCTTTTTTGAGCTACGAGCATGGGAAGTTTAAGGGCAGTCGTTCTCTGGGAAATGGATCCCATCCTTGATCTGCTGCCCCTACCCTGTTCCTGAGGCCTCAGTAGGGCAGTGCCCCTGTAAGGATGTCGGCGCCCAGGGTCCTAGCCAGGCCAAGTGTATGAAAAGGTAAGTCCATTTCCCCCCTCAGGTCTTCAGTTGGTTATTTAACCACTGTCATTTCTCATTCACCTGTTTTGTAAAAGGGGTCTAGTTTAGTTTTGTTTTTTTCTTAAAACACCCAGAAATATCTGCAGTCAATCAGGGGAAAAGAGGTCAGGTCTTGCCAGCCGTCCCATTCTTTGGTGTTCCTTTAATGTCGCAGGGCCTGCCCTAAAACAGACCCTCCACTTTGGGCCTCAGAGGGTCTTTGCTCACATTCACCCAACTTTGATACATTCCATTTTGCTCTGCTTCCCTCTTCCTGGGGCCGTTTGGAGAGTAGGGGACCTGCTTCCCGCTGTGGCTGGGCTGGGCTGGGCTCCGGGATTCTGACTACCTTGCTTACAGATTCATGGTTTGATAAATTTGTTGTATTCAAAAACTTGAAATGTAGGACGCCATTAAGTGTCTGTTTATATTTTTGGAATATTTGTATTACTTACAATTAATAAAAGTGGGTTTAAGAAACCTATCCAGGAATGA
>CAUYON010209536.1:0-49446 GCA_963573935.1 Arctocebus calabarensis | reverse complement strand
GTTTTAGCCTTTATATGAAAGCTATAAATTAGCTTCATATTAGGGCTGAGTACATTGGATACTTTTTCTTCCATTCTTGAGATACTTTGCTAAGAAGAATATGTTCCAGCTCCATCCATGTAAACACAAAAGAGGTAAAGTATAACTTTTGATTTCTCACTTTCTTGTCAGCTTTTCTAGGAGCTTATTGATTTTATTAAAATTTCCTAAGAGCCATCTTTTGTTTTCAGAATTTTTTTTTTATTGAATCATAGCTGTGTACATTAGTTCAATCATGGGGTACAGTGTGGGGACTTCACATGCAATCTGAGATATTTTTATCGACCTGATTGACATACCATTCATGATATTTTCTCATTTACTATATGAAAACATTTTTGATCCGTATTTAGAAGTTTTCTCCTGACCCTTCGAAGATGTACCACACATGTGATCTTACCCTTTGTCCCATCTCTCAGAAGTTTTATAACTTTTTTCCCTTTGTTCTCCTTTCAAGAAACAGATCAAGATTTCTGTTCTTGATCATTACCTTTCCTTTGTTTTCTGTGTGTTTGAATTGTTCCTCTTTTTCTATTTTCATAAAGTAGAAGCTTAGATAATTGATTTGATACCTTTTTTTCTATTAAGAAAATTGCATTCTGTCAGTTCCCCTTTAAGTTTTCTTTTATTTGCATCACCCACAATGTGATATGTTATATTTTTGTGCAATTCAAAATATTTTCCAATTTTATGTATGACTTCTCTTTAATGCAAAGAATAAAAGTCATAAACCATACCTTGCACCATATTCAAAATTAGCTCAAAATGGACCATTTTCAGGAAATGGAAATATGTTATTTAATTTCCAAAATTTGGGGATTTTCTAGTTCTCTTTTTTATTATTGATTACTGGATTAAATATACTACTATTTGAGACACATTTGTATCTTTCTCAATTATTTTAAATTTCTTAGGGTTGTTTTATAATCTAGAATATGGCCTATCTCAGTGACTAGTCCCTGTGAACCTGAAATAATGAATATTCTGCTTTGTTGGCTGAGATGTTCTATATATGTCAATTAAGTGAAGTTGGTCAATAGTGTTGTCTGGGTCTTCTATATCCTTACTGATTTTCTGTCATCTTGTACTATTGATTATGGAGAGAGGAGGGTTGAACTCAGGTGATGGCATTAGACTGAGGTCTTGTAGGCTGTGTTACCTAAGAAAAACTGGAAACTTTTAGAGAATTTTGGGCAGTGCAGAGATACAATGACCTATCTATTTTAAAAGGAAAACTTTTATTGTTGGAAAAACAACTTGAAAGGAATTGAGAATTGAATCAAAGACACTTCTTAGGAAATTATTTCAATTACACATGTGAGAAAAAGTGATGACTTTTACATGATGTAGTAGTAGGAATGATGAAAAGTAGTCATATTTTGGATATTTTATGAGAATAAAAGTACTATGATTTAGAAGTAAATTGAGGGCAAGGTATGAGAGAAAAGACAACCAAAGATGAAACTGAAGATTTTGTTCTGAATAATGTCAGAGTACTGTCATTTATAGACTTGAGGGAGGTTTTGAACAGAATAGGATTTACAAGAATTGTCAGGAGCTCAATTTTGTAGATATTCAGTGTGGAAAACTAATTCGAAATTCTGAATATCATTAGACTAGATGAGTCTGAAATTGATGGGAAAACCAGACACTGAGACATACATTTGAGGGCTCCCAATTTATAGATGAGTCTTGATGCTGGATAGCATGAGGATATTATTAAAAATGAAGAGAGGAGGTAGGAGAACAGAGCTCTGATGTACTCCAGAGTAAGAGATCAAAAAAATAAAAACAATATTAATGAGAAGGATGGCTAGTGAGATGGGTAGACAAACAGGAGATTATGTTATGAGAAGAAGAGAAGAAAGTGACTCATTGCATCTTAAACAATGAGTTAAACAAAAGTTTAAACAATGAGAATTGGGAAAAAATAAACTTTGGATTTATCAACTTGGGGTTGTGTAGACTTCAGCAAGAGTAGAGTACTTTAAATATATTTATGAAGCAGAGATTTAGTGTTTAGTGGTTTTAGGGTAGAAATCAAGGAGAGGAAATAAAGAAATTGATAAATTAACAGTGATATAAAAGACAGAACTGGTTTAGGGGAAGGATTCAAAAATTTTCAAAATGGGAGAAATATTGATGTTAATATGATAAAGGAGAAATGGTAATTATGCAACAACAAAAGATGATTCAAGAGATAGAAAGGGGAGATTTGCAAGAGCAACTCTTTAGCAGGCGAGAATTGGTGAGAAATGGTTCACCTCTAGTGAGTAAACCTTTTCCAAGGACAAAGTTCAGTTCATTTGTAGCAACAGAAGAGAAAGCATGTGCAAGTAAGTGGGTGAGCCCAGTGATAAGATTTTGTAAAAATCATTTCATTACTCCTCTATTCTCAGTGAAATGGAAATTAATATTTTCCATTGAACAAACCTGGGAGAGTACCATGCTCTGAATTTGTCCCCCCCCAAATTTGTATGTTGAAATCATAGCCCTCAAAGTCGCAGTCTTAGGAGGAAGAGCTTTTAAAGAACAATTAGATTAAGGGAACGGAGTTGTCATGAATAAGATCTGTGCTTTTACAAAGGAGCCCAAAGAAACACGATGGCCTCTTCCACCATTTGTGGATGTATGAGGAAGATGTAGTCTATAAACCAGAAAATTGACTTTTGCTGGACATCATTTGCTAGTTCCCTGAGATTGAACTTCCCAGTCTCCAAATGTGTGTGAGAGACATTTCTGCTTTTCATAAACCATCCAGTTTATGGTTTTCATTATAACGGTCCAAATAGACCAAGGCAGGAATCTTGTGATATTCAAAGAATTAAGAGAATGAAGAAATACTTATGAATAAGAGAGTAAATGGACTGGCAGCATTACAGACCATATGAGGTTAAGCTTTTAAATAGCCACATGAGATTTGTTTGTATGGTCAGCAAAGAGGAGAACTAGCTAGAGAATCGAGGTTTATTAAGGAGGAGGGGTTTTAAAAAAATGGGATAAATGGGCAAGTAGCAAGAGAGTTAAGAGGATATGCAAAGAATGGTTTTCCAGTACTGATCACGAATTTGAAACTGTAGAAATAGAATGATTATGAGTGGTGATGTATTTGTCACATTCGCTCAGTCAGGTGTAATTCCAGTGTGGTAAAAGAAGTGGAGAGAAAGAATAGAGAGCTTGAGATGTAAAGATAGGAAATGATGAAAAGAGAGTGGTAGATTTGAAACTGAGATTATGGATAGGTTAGCTTGATTGCTAATGACACAGTGTACTGTATAAATGTGTGAGTGAGTGACTCTGAGAGAGTTAGAACAAGATTACTTTAGAAATTGAGAGGCCAGTGTATGGAGACAATAATTTTTTTGGATTTGACATCACCAAAAATTATGAAGTAGTTCTGAAGATAGTAATAGTGTCTTAGATGTCCAACCTTGATGGAATAAGAAATGAGTTGAGTCATTTTTTAGTGAAGATCTGTAGAGAACAAGAGAAGAGACTATATTGAAATTGATAATTAGAATAAAGAGTCTATATTGAGATTGAAAATTAGAATAAAAGGCATATTTTTTACATTGCCAGACCCAGTAGCTGGAGGAGGTCAGGAAGACATACCAATTAAAGGAACCATGTGAAAAGCCGGAGTGCATTAGAGTAGGAAAGTCTCAAGAATGCTAGTAAAAGTTTGACAATATAGTGAGTGGTAGTGACCAAAGGAGAAAGATGTAGGGAGTTCTGGATAAGGGAAAGATGGATAGAAAGTGGGTACTGAACATTATTGGAATTGGAATCTGAGGAATGAGGAATAACCTAGACACCTGAGATTCCTGCGGCAATTGATTTAAAAAGAGATAAAGGTTACAATTACTTTAGGACTGATGAATTCAAACAGAAATTGATGAAGTTCAGAGAAGGAGGAGTTGGCGTTAGAGGTTGGGTCATGTTAAGAAGTCGTCCTGGGTCTCTACTGATGGAGGTCTACCAAGGGCAAGTCTAACCTTGAGTGTATCAAGGAAATTTATCAAGGAAAATGACATAACGCAGCTTGCAGGGGAAGGAAAATTTAGGTAGATGTACATGTACAATACAGAAACCCCTTAATATTATACTCGTATAAATTACACACCTTTTGGTTTATGTTTAATATGTTTTCTTCACAAAGGTGGATATAACTACAACTTATTTTAATTTATATATTCTAAATGTGGCTATCATTTTACCAAATATTTGTAGATGATTTTGAAAATAATACCACATTTCAAAAGATATGTAATCCTGTATAAAATACAGGCTGAAAATCTGAAAGCTAAATCATAACTGATCCATCAGTGTCTGCTGTGTAAGTTGGTTATTAAAAAATAAATAAATCATAAATTCTGTGAGCAAAGTTAATAACAAACATAAGAGCTGTGGCAGGAGCCAGACCAGCCTTTCTTCTTTTAAGTAACTGAGAGAGATTGATTTAAAATTTATACTATCAAGCGAAAGGCAATTTCTGTATTATCTTCAGGCAATTACACATTGGTGAGAAACACAGCCGTGTTCCAAGTCTCTCCATTATATACACACTGACTTTCAAATTGTTCTTTCCTTCCATCATCAATCATCTACTCTTTCATTCAGGAAACATAAGCGGGCACTGCAGTTCACTTATGGAACACTCTTCCTACTCAGCAAGGTATGAAACAAAATTCTTCATGTTGTTAAATTCAGCCTGATTTATCCCATGGGAATTGTACACAAATGTAGAAAGAGTCACCAAAGTGCCCCATAGGGAGAGGGTTAACATAGAAATAGCTCTCTGGATGCTTCCTGAATGCAAAACTCTGAAATAATGATTTTTAGTGGTAAGCTGTCTTTTAGTTTTCTCCTGATGTAAAGGTGGCTAAGGTCAGATTTTCTTGCATTTAAGATAATGAAGTTAAGGTACTGCAAAAGAAGCCAGGTCTTTTGTTTCCTCTTTATTTTCTGTAACTGATTCTATGTTCAGTTATCTAAGGTGTTTCCAAAGCACACAGAGATGTAACATGGCAGTTTATGTAAATTCTGTAATACTCAATATCATGGAAAGAGGTAGAATATTTTACCTATGTAGTATCTATCATTTAGAGGTTTAACTACTTCTGAGTAACTGTTTTATCAAATGGTCTCAGTTTCAAAAACATTCCAAATAATCCGTATACTTGCAGATTGAACCACCAGCTTGACAACATTGGAAAAAGAAAACATTCAAGCCAGACTTGGATGTGGGAGGAATATTTCCAAAAACCAACCAAGGGGACGTTTTTTGCTTTTTAACAATTGCTTTATGTTGAAATGCTTTTCTGCTTTATGCATTTCCTTTTCTTTGCATTGCTGATCTAATTATCTGCTGACATATCCATTATCTTTTATAGTCACTTCAAATAGCAAAAGAATTAGTTGCATGTAATTTTTTTACCACTTCTCCTGGACTTACAACTGGTTCTCACTGATTGCTTCCTTTTAATAGCCTACATATTGCAGTTGGAAAACTCTAACACCACGGTGGTGGAAGATGGCTCTGACCAATAGAGAAGGCGAGCCAAAAAACCTCACAGATGATATTGTATGCACAAAGAAAACTGCTTTCCTTAGGAGGAAAGACATGAACAGATGAAATCACAAACATCTGGCATATAGTAAAGAATTTTAGGAAGAAAAAAATAGGAAGAGATTTATTTTTCTTTTATTGAGAACTACACAGTTATTGCAAAACTTCCAAAGTTTTCTTTCTGAGCCACATATGTGAGATGACCAAACATAATTTCAAGGACAGGAGGATGTTTTTGCTGGCATATCTTCCTATTTGAATAGAACATTATATCAATAGTCAAACCT
Organism: Arctocebus calabarensis; assembly: GCA_963573935.1. Taxonomy (NCBI): domain Eukaryota; kingdom Metazoa; phylum Chordata; class Mammalia; order Primates; family Lorisidae; genus Arctocebus; species Arctocebus calabarensis. Next base: position 43,551 of record CAUYON010209536.1, on the reverse strand, counting down.
TCCATGATTCTACAGGTAAAGTTTGGAAACACTTCCCAGGATAATAATCACTTTTATATAATCTTAAAACCCTTTTTTAAATATAGAACCACCTCAATGAAATATGTCTTCCTAACACCAAAACAGTTTTTTTAAGACTATAAAGAAATAAGCCTGCTTTGATATTGTGCAGGCATCAGAGGATTGCTGTTGTTGTTTTAATCTTTTCACTTGTTCTTTTTATCTTCTTTTGCTAAAACATCATATGCTGTTTCCTTAAATGGCTTGGATGATACCTGCTGTTCAAAAGAATGTATTCACTTCCCACGCATGCAAAATGATTTAAACGATGACTATGCTCCCTGGAAATCAAAGGTTATACAAAATACCGAAAGATGTGTATTTTATTTTCAACAATTTTAGTGATAATATAAAAAGCTCTATTTTGATTACTCAAAATAAGAGAGCAGAGTACTTAACAATAGAATCTATTCTTACAGCAAGATCAGAAACGTTTCAGCCCTGACTGCTAGGGGAAAATCAAAAGTATAGTTTGGGGAGGAAGAAAAATAAAGGAATGAAAATAGAAGCAGAAAAGTAAGAAAAGGAGAAAGGGTAAGTAACTTTTTCAGGGCCATGATGAGTGGATAACAGAAAAGTATCATGACAGAGAACCACTGACATTACCTCGTGTATTTCTGTGACAACAGCTCATCACTCACAAGTTTTTATGGTGGCACCACGTACAGCAGCCTTCACAGCATCAGTAGTAGCAGCTTGCTCTCTAGGCTTTTCAGCTTCTGCTTGATAAATGAACCCACAAACAAACAAAAAGTCCCGAGGTAGGCAAATGCAGAGCTTAATATAGACAAAAATGCAACTGACATCAGTGGCTGAAAATCTAACTGGGGTAAGAGTTAATGAAGGCACTCCTAGGAGTTTGCAAAGTTAAAATCCGAAATGCAGCCAGCAAAGATGAGAGAAAACTGCATCCGAAAAGGACCATGGCATGAGCAAGATGGGATAACTGCATGAACAGAGGGTGGGTTGGAATAGGAAATCTGTTGTTGAAGATGAAATGCATCGTTCATATACCACCAGCTACTAATTCTCACAAGAAGTTAGATAACATAAAAAATAAAAACAGATTTAGGGATTAAAATAACTGAAGAATTCATTGGAATCTCTGAAGCCAGACATTCAATGGTTTAATTCAGTACTCAGGAAAGGAGACTTATTCTTCTCAAAATTTGCAGAACATTGAATTATTTGATGTATTTAAAAATGGCAAATTTTTTCTAATGCCATTAAAAAAACTCTTCTCAATTCAAGCAAAGATCATTTTAAATTTATCATTAAGAATTATTTAATAAGGCTTAATAGTAAAAATTACTAAGGGACAAAACTCAGAAACAAGCTACTTCAAATTTACAAACTTAAAATGAGTATTTATTAAATATGATCTATATAAGCAATGCTTGTCTTAGAGTTACAAAATAATTGGACTCTTTTCCTAAACTCTAAGGGATAATAAGGAATCCATAATTATGTTTACTATAAAATTTAAAGTTTTGAAACTTACCTGTTAAGGAGTTGCTTTGGGTTAAATTTTAAAACTTAAGATTCAATTCTTGAAAATCAATAAAAAATTATAAATGTTCAAAGTCATGTTTAGTCATTTCAGAGAAATTTGTTCATAATAAGGCTTTCACTATTGGTGATTTTTATTGTGGGATATTAACTTTTAAAGACCAAAAGACACGGCATGAATAAGAAACAAAACCCCACACATATCTTTTAAAAGTTTATTGTGTACAGTGAACAATGTGACAGTGGTTATTTAAGGACCGTTTCAACACTATCAGTTTTAGACCATACACTTAGATGGTTGCCCTATTTGGAAGAGTTAGAAAATTGCTATATCCTACACATAAAATACTTCCCATGTACAACTGCGAGCAATTCACAGTTGATCAGGCAGAAGAGTTGGTGTTTAAAGATGCAGGCTGCATTAAAATCATCGTAAGTAGATTCCCAGCTTTGTTCTTTTTTCCTTCTCCTTTGTTTCTATATATGGAGTTTGAATCACGAAAGCCTTCCCTCATAGGCTCAGCATGATGCCTATATGAACAAATGTATAGTTTGAGCAATGAAAGCTTTCTATAAACATTTAGGAATGAAATGAGAACTTTCTATAAACATTTAGGTATTATTATGTGGAACAGCATAGCAAAGCTGTAAATATATATAGCACTGTGAATTAAACCTAGTCTTAAACATAGCAAAGTTACAAATGTGCTTTCTCATGTTCTCAAAGTGGGGCTCAGGAGTCTGCATTTTAATAAGCAGAAATAAGGGCAAAAATAATTTTATTTTCACCACTGTACCATATTTCCTCTCAGAAGTTCTTTATAACACGAAATGTAAGAGTTTTTGGTTCTCCTGTGATTATTATGCATAAAATATGTCTTGAAATATTGATAATACTGGTGCAAATTTCCTCTAATTTACTCTTAATACTTACCCCTATAGCTGAAATTCCCTTTCCCGTGGCCATCAAATATATGAACAATTAAGTCGTCATTTCCCACTTTTCTTTCTTAGGCATTTCCTAAGCTGACTCAGCATATTTGCCACTTGAGGGTTATTTATACTCAAGACAGTCAACCCCATGACTACAATGATTTTACAATCTTTATCTCCTGTTATTAAATGCTTTTGAGAAAATGCAATAGCACATTTGAGAAATTTGTATATATTGAGAAAATGGTAAGTTAAAAAATTATACCGTTATTTTGAGCAAAAATAGTTGGCATGGGTCTTAGTTATCTCCTCTGTATAAATGTGTAACTAAACCATTTTTTTCAGTGATTTCATTTTTGTCTATAATCAAATGCTACAGCAATTCTCAAACCACTTCTATACTTCCACTGAAAAACTGTATTTTAAGCAACTTATTTTGAAAGACCAGGTTTAGGGTGGCTCCTGTGGCTCATTGAGTTAGGGCGCCGGCCCCATATACCAAGGGTGGCGGGTTCAAACCCGGCCTCGGCCAAACTGCAAAACAGAAAAATAGCCTGACATGTGCTGTAGTCCCAGCTACTCGGGAGGCTGAGGCCAGAGAATCACCTAAGCCCAGGAGTTGGAGGTTGCTGTGAGCTGTAACACCACAGCACTCTACTGAGGGTGACAAAGTGAGACTCTGTCTCTACTAAAAAAAAAAAAAAGAAAGACCAGGTTTAACTCACAGTACTTCCTAAGTCAACCAAGATCCTTTTGTCTCCCTTAAAAGTTGATAGGAAACTTTTATTGGATATTTGTAACTTTGATTATTTTTGAAAAGCACAGGAAGATGTAGATGCATTAATAAACATAGAAAACTCTAAGAAGTTTATAAAGAAAAAACGTTTATTCAGTCAACATAGCTTTGGCACATGTTGATTAATAGTTTTGGTAAGGATCACTTATGATGAGACATTTCTACCTAGTCTGAAATATATTTGCTATTAGATTATAGCTGTGTTAATCTCAGAATGTCCATAATGCATTCTAAAGGGGTGTCACTGAAACTTCCTACATTTTATTACTGTGAGGAAAACTTAGACTGGTAATGGGAGGTTGTTTTAGGAGAGAAAGTGACCCTAGACCCTATTTTTGATTTATACATAATTAATCTGTACCTTAATGATGAGTAACATAGCATGACATCTGGTGTTTTCAGCAGTGTGCTAGGTTAGCCTGAGACCTATCATTAAATATTTAATAATATATATCTCTGCATATAAAATCTAATCTTGATTTCATTTTTTACTTTAAATTACAAATTGGCTGCTCAGAACACTTTTCTGGTTTCTATGTGAATAAACTTATCTAAAAAAGTCAGATAAGTGAGAGTGGGGCAAAGAAGGGGCAGAGACTTGTCCCTTTCTAGTAATTTTGGAGTGCTAACACTCTGGTTGTCAAAACATATTGAGCAAATGCATCTAATGATGGTTGTTACTGTAATGATGGATGAATGTACTTTCTCATGTTCTCTAAGTGGGGCTCAGGAGTCTGTATTTTAATAAGCAGAAGGTTCATGGGCAAGACCAAGGTCATAAACATGACGAGCTGGGGAGTACAGGAGATTTGTGTGGTGTGCTGTCAACCAAGAGCAGAAAAGAGCTATAGCAGCCCCCAAACTGAGAGACACCTGAGCTCTCCAAACTGTGATGACAAGATGAGTGAGTAAATGCTGAACCAGAAAGTGGAAACCAAAAGTAGGGCAAGTGACCACCAGATGACAATACACATAGGAACACATTTCAAAATAGGAGAGACAGGAACAGAAAGTTATGGTGTGAAACTCTAGACGTAACAGTGGTATGATAGAACTGAGCCCAGCACTGTACCATTGTTTTGTTTTGTTTTGTTTTGTTTTGTTTTATTTTATTTCATTTCATTTCATTTTATTTTATTTCTTTTACTTCGTACAGTGTCTGGCAATCTTGGATACCTACTGTCCATTAGATCCCCTCCAAAGTAATATCTTATATAAAACTATTATTGATTTATCTGTAAATTTTAACTACATAAAGCTATTTATTACTATGATAGTAAATTATTTTAATTCAAAGCAAGAACTTACCTTTACCCTTATAATTTCTTCCTTTTTTTGTCCTTTGCCTTTCTTTTTTCTCAATGATTTTTTTCTAGTATCCCTTCTTTTTTTTTTTTTATTAAATCACAGCTGTGAACATTAATGCAACTATGGGGTACAATGTGCTGGTTTTATATGCCATTGGAAATATTTTCATCAAACTGGTTAACATAGACTTCAACGCATTTTCTTAGTTAAGAAACTTATACTCTATGTTAAGACATTTATACTCTACATAACATAGAGTAACTCTATATAATATACTATATGTTAAGAAATTTATACTCTGTGTTAAGACATTTATACTCTACACTTATTAAATTTAACATGTACCCTTGTCTAGTATCCCTTCTAAATAAGCTTCTGTTAGATTAGTCTTCACATACTTTTTTTAATGGTCAATTTCAAAAGAGTGGCCCCTAGCCTAGTCTTCTACATTGCTTCCCTTAGCTAGAGACTTCTTCATACACCACTTGGCACCATAGCATCAGTTAAGAACTGAGCCCCTCCCTGAGTTGCTGCAGTGTTGAGCCTTCTCTGCTCTCAGGGCATCATGAGCCTCCTGCTGGCTCTCCTGGGAGCACCAAGTTCCATGTAGAAAGTCTTTGCCTGGCTCCAGTTCAATGGCAAGTACAGTGTTACCTATGACAGAGGGTACTTGCTAACTACACTGAGCAAGTTAAGATAACATGTCCTTTAGAAATACATGGCTTTCCCATCAGTAATTTATTTCCTAGATTAGTCTTGCACACCAATATTTGAAAGAAGAGTGAGTTGCCAATTGAGTTTGATTCTCTCTGAGTTCTTGTTAAGGTCCCATTTAGATAAATGAATACAGTAAAAATATTGTTTTAAAACTCATCCTAAAATAGAACTCAGAGTAAGTCAGATACATCTAGATACTCACAAAATAATTTAATTATGGAAACATCAAAATAATCTCATTGTACCTTTTTCCTATAGAGACGTCTCCCAGGAGGCACAGATTGTAGAGTATTCACTGGTCTGTTGCAGCACAAGTTTACCAATCATCTGTGCTTACTGAGAGAGCCCCACATTATTTCTTTGATTTATATGACTTGATTTGAATCCAGAATATAAATAAAGTGAGACTCAAACTGTAATAGGGTTGACACAAGAAATAAAAGCAATTGTTCTCTGAATAGAATTGTACTTTATCAGAATTAGTTAAATAAGAAAATATGTGGGTCATATTATGAAGCCTGAGCAGTGAAAATCCATAACTGAATTACATAAATTACAAATTGATTTAAATGAGCCAGGTTTGGCTCTAATGTCCAGCATACATGATGCTCTGAAGGTGCTTAATGACCCGTGCACAGAGGCAGCAGAGGGGGAATTTGACAAAATTGGCACTGGCTTTTAGTAGATCTCATATGGGCAAACCGCATTTATATGATGCAAGGGATAGACTTGGTGAATTATCAAGGAAACAGATGCTTTTTCCTTTAATGTGGCAAACCTCTCTGGATTTATAATAGAATAGCTCATTGAAGAACATTGCAACCTCTAAAATTGTGCTGCAAGGTGAGAAAACACCAGGCATAGACAAGTTATTAAAAAGAGAAAATACATCACTTTGAACTCTAAACACTTGTTCTTAACACATGATGCCTCTTACAGCAACAAATAAGATGACAGATGTATATGATTTATAAAACATTTCCTGGTTTGGAAAAACAAAGTGATAAAATTGAGTTGATGGATATAGTAGCTGTGAGACAAAATCATTCTGTGTCTATGTCGGCTGATGCAATAAAAATTCTAAAATAATACCCTCTTCTCTTAAACTCAGTGGCTGGTGCTATTTACATTATTCAGTCATCTGGCAAGTAATTCTTCTCTGGATACACAGAAAATCTAAATTATTACTGTTGGTGTTCAGGAAATTGAGAATGATGATTGCTAACTCAAAGGTTTCGATTGTGTGTGTGGGTAATAGAATGGGGAATGGGAGGAGTGCTGTGGGAGAAAGAAAAATGGCCTGAATCCTCCAACCTGTTAGTTCATGTGTTACCTGATGTGGCAAAAGAGATTTTGCAGATGTGATTAAATTAGGGATTTTGAGATGAGGAGATTATCCTGGATTATCGGGATGGACCTAATGTACTCACCAGGGTCCTAATGCATGAAAAAGATGAAGCAGAGGCAGAATCAGAGAAGAGCCTATGCCAGCAGCAGCAGCAGCAGAGATCTACGTGACTTAATCGCTGACTTTTATTAAAGACAGAAGGGGCCGTGCGTCCAGGAGTGGAGGCAGCCTCGGAAGCTGGAAAAGGCAAGGAAACGATTTCTCCCTAGATCCTCCAGAATGAATGTTGCCCTGCTGACACCTTGATTTTAGCCTCCTGAGTGTCATTTTAAAGTTATAAATAGTAAACGAAAAATTTTGCATTTTTAAGCCACTTTGTGCTGATTTGTTAAAACAGCAATTTGAAATGAATATAGTTACTTGCCTTACGGTCATTGTTAGATCTTTTTACGAATCTCTCTTACCTTTGTTACCATCGTCCTAGAATGCATTGAGATATATGAAGAATTGCACACTACGTGCACCTAAATTGGTAGTGCATCAAGTCTAAGCTCAGGCAATGTTTCCATGTCCCATAAGATGCAGCCCAGAGAACTGTCACTGCTCTTGCTCCCTGTGCTGTGCTGTCCTGCCTAAAATTGACTTTGTCCCTGTTTCTTGGATATTTGTTACTTCAACAGAGGAAAGATAGCGTTTGTGTCAACAATTAGCTTCGTGGATAAACTGACAACATTTCCAAATTCACTCAACAGAAACATCTGTTTCAGATGGGTACATGCTTTTTGAAAAACAAGAAAATATTCTTTCCCTCTTAAAAAAAAAATTAACTTGAAAGCATTTTATGAAAACACAAAAAATGTGTAAATGTATACTTTTCCTGATTGAACTCATAGATTGAAATTGATGAATGTAAATAAGATATTCCTTTTCTAAATGGTTGTATAAGTTTCACCATACTTGGCAATAAAGATAGGATTCTTTTTTCTTCTTCTTCTTTTTTTTTTTTTTTGAGACAGAGTTTTACTTTGTTGCCCCCTGGTGGAGTGCCGCTGTAGTGTCATAGCTCATAGCAATCTCAGACTCTTCGGCTTAAGTGATTTTCTTGCCTCAGTTTCCCCAATAGCTGGGAGTACAGGCCCCTGACTGAATGCTCAGCTATTTTTTAGAGACGACGTCTAGTTCTTGCTCAGGCTGGTCTCCAATTCCTGACCTCAGGTGATCCACCTGCCTTGGCCTCCCAGAGAGCTAGGATTATAAGCGTGAGACACTGCACAGCCTGAAAGGGAGGATTCTTTTACAAAACGTTAGATGAACGCTCCCTAATGTCTGCTGAGAGAAATTAGTCCTAGGACATTTATTTATGTTTGGCGATATATGCATGCTGGATCTGACCTCTTTCACTTTTAAATAGCATATCATGTCTCTGATAAAGTCTTTACTGAATCTTATTCAGATTTAATCTTTTCCTCAAGATATTAAAATGAGACTCTTTTTTATTAACTCTATTTTTTTAGATAAATGCAGATTAAATCTACCCTCTAAAGCCAATGGTAAATCTCTATCAGTTCTGCTCTTGAGGTTGTCTTCTATTTTATAGTTGTAAAAACTGAGGCACAGGAAGGCTCTGTACCTGGCCTTGGTTACCTCACGTTTAAATGGAGGAATTTAAGACCTTGTGTGCACTGATACCTTCTCTTTCTATCATTTTTAAATATCTACTCTCTGTCATTCTACATATTTTTGACTTATAGTGGTAAGAGGTTTTAATAATACTTTAACCCAAAATTTCAGGGAAACGCAAAAAGAAGCATAATTGTTTCTGATAGTTTGTGTGTCTCACACATCTGTCAAAAGTATTCCTTTTCATACCATAAATTAGGGAATGTGATTAATTTGCGGTGGTTTTGAATAGAAAATTAACAGCAAAGCAAACAGCTGTAATTTATATACTCTGAAACAATTGACAATCTGAAGGTAATGGTCTCTTTCTGTGCAACGCCAAACCAAATTATCAGTCTTCAAACAATTTCAGTGATTTCTCATTCAGCATTTTAGAAATCTAATCAATTCTTTAACTGGCATTCTTGACTGCATTCAATTTAATATTTAATTCGGAAAAGCAGATAGCTAGTAAGACTCTAATACTATTTGTTCCTGGATAGTTTGTAAGATTCCAATACTTCATATTCCAGAAGTGAAAACTGGCAACTTATGAGTAATTTGTATAATAATTGTGTAATAAGTATAATTACTTATATAAGTAATTTGCAGTAATTTTTCCCCGTTTTGAAACAATCACAGCCATAGCCTGCTTGCATGTGGCAAGTGTAGACTTAGCCTTGAAATATGTCTTCATTTAGTTCTATCCTATTAAATTACTAAAGTCCAGAAATGGTAATGACATTTAAAGTTGTTTGGTGCCGTGTGAATTTATTATTTTTACAAACATGAAGCTTAAAATGTGTACCATATTTAGAGTTCGATAAAATTTGCAGTGACGTAAAGCAGTACTTATTTATCATAAGTGACCATTTGTGTAAGATGATACCATGTTGAGGGTATATTAATAAAAAGTAAACATTATTTCCACATTAGGTTCTATTAGACTGCCACAAATAGAATTGCTGAAAGTGATAGGTGCTCACTTTGTGTTGAATATACATAATATCAATATAATATATAATATATTCATTATATAATATAATATATTCATTATACAATGTAATATATTATAATATATAATATATTCATTCAATATTTTATATATATATAATATTGAATGTATGTATATACATTCAACACAAAGCTAAATATATATCAGCTAGCTGGAATCAAGGATTCCCTTACCGAGTTCGTCTTACCACATGACTAGTGTTTCACTCCCTAGTGAAGGATTTCTTGAAATCCAAAATCTCTTGTTGCTGAAATGCTAGTATTCCCACAACATCTCTGTAAATAGATAACTCCCAAATTCATCAATTCATTTATTCCCTCAAGACAATGGTGTTTTCCTGTATTCATCACATATAGGAGACTCATAGTAGGGAGGGCTCAATGATTCAATTAATCCAATGATTGAGCACATCTCTCTATGGAATCACAGGATGATTAGAATTCCTAAAACTAGGCTATTGACCTTGGAAGTACACATTTTATTTTATTTTATTTTATTTTAAGGATTTACACATTTTTAGGTATGAATAATGTTCTACTTTATTTATTACAGCTTCTTATTCATTCATCCCTTGATGAGTGCTTAGCTTGTTTCCATATCTTTGAGATATTGAATAACTCTGCAGTACATATCGGAGTACATATACGTGTATCTTTACAAAGTGGTGATTTTACCTTTTGGGTATATGCCTAAAAGAGGGATTGTTGGATCATATGGTAGTTCCATTTTTAATTTCTGAAGAAACTTCCATACTGTTTTTCATAATGGCTATACTAATCTACATCCCCACCAACAATGAACATGAGATTTCCTATTCTTCACACCCTCACTGCCCTAAGGGATGCAATGTGGTGTCTCTTAGAGTTTTGGTTTGCATTTTCCTGATGCTTGGAGATGTTAAGCACCTTTCCATGTAACTGTCGGCTATTTTTATGTTTTCTTTAGAGAAACATCTATTCAGGTATTTTCTTCAATTTTAAATAAGGTTAGTTGATTTTTCATTATTGAGCTGTGTGGGTTCTTTATAAATTTTGGATATTAACTGCTTATCAAATATAAATATATTTTTTGAAAATCTTTTTCCAATTCATAAGTTTCCTTTTCATTTTGTTGATTGTTTCCTTTGGTTCCTTTGCTTTTTAGTTTGATGTAGTTCCACTTCATTTTTGTTTTTGTGCCACAAGCTTTTGTCTGATATCCCAAAAATCATTGCCAAAGCCAATGTTCATGAGCTTTTCTCTATGTTCTTTTCTAGGAGTTTTATAGTTTCTGGTCTTATTTTTCAATTAGAGTAGTTTTTGCAGATGGTATTAGATAAGAGTCCAATTTCATTACATACTGTGGAAATCCAGTTCTCTTAGCACCATTTATTGAAGTGACCCCCCTCTCCCATTGTGTCCTCTTGGTGCCCTAGTCAAAAATTAGTTGACCTTGAATGTTTGGGTCTATCTCTGGGTTCTTTCTTCTGTTCCACTGGTCTATGTTCTGCTTTTATGTCGGTACCATACTGTTTTTATTCCTATAGTTTGTAATATAAAGTAATTTTAAATCAGAGAGTTTGATGACTCCAACTTTGTTTTCCTTTCTCAGAACTGTTTTGATATTTGGAGTCTTTTATGGTTCCATACAAATTGTAGGATTTCTTTTTATTTCTTTGAAGAATCACCTTGGAGTTTTGATAAAGATTTTATGCTGAATCTGCATATTGTCTAATGTAGGATGAACATATTACCAATACTATTTCTTCAGATCCATTTTTTCATTTACTCGTGTCTTCAATTTATTTCATCAATGTTTTGTAATTTTCATCTTACAGATTTTTCACTTCCTTGGTTAAATTTATTTCTCAATATTTTATTTTTTGACACTATGATAAATGAGATTTTTTTATAGGTTATCGTTTTATAGGTTATCGTTTACACATAAAAATGCTAAATATGCACTTTGTCAAGTTATTCAGGGAAAGAAAACATAAAATAAAATGTTATGACAATTTTAGACTCAGAAAAATTTACGTTTCCTTTTATTGAGCAAAAGCATCCAAAATGTTTGTTTTTCAGCCTCATAGAATATTTTTCAGTGTTTCGCCTAAATTATCTAAACCTTTTAGATTAAGCCCGTAGGTATGACTATACATTTTACAGAATTAAAGTCACATTTTTAAAGCACATTATTCCAAATGCTATATGGATATACTGTATGTATGTATGTGATCAAGTACATGCGTATAATATGCTTTTTGATATGGGTAATGGAACACTCTGATTTGCTTGGGGCATCAGGTTTATATCTATTTTCCTGTCATCCATCTAATTTTATACTTGTCACAGATTTTTCATCTTTTAATCAAAAATTTAAAACAGTTACATTAAAATAAGTCAGGATGGGTGTGGTAAAACTCAAAACATTTTATTTTTAGCTCCTGTTATAGTCTCAATGTCAATCTCAAAATTTTGGTTGTTAATGAAAACACCAACCAGGGGTGCAAAGGGTGTATCTATGGGTTTATATATGTTTTTGAAAATTATCAATTTTGAATTAAGTCAAATAGCTGTTCTATACTAATTAATGTAATGATTGAATCCTAGTATCTTCTACAACATGAAGGATGATGTGATAGATGTGAATTTCTTGGCTCCATCTGTGCAAGAGGAGCTTTATAAGTAGGTAACATATTTCAATGGTTTTGAAAAAGTTAGTGCCATCAAATGCTTCTATTTACTATTTATTCGTTGATTGCAACTAAAATTTGGAAGTTTATTTTGTTAAAAGTGAAACATTTAATATGCTGTTAGAACTTTAGTTAAAATTCAAAATAAATAATACAAGTATTTTAACAAATTCTTGTAGAGCAAAGCTAGGTAATAAAAACAATGTTTGCACTAAATAAAGAAATCTGTGGAGCAGAAATGCACTAGGAATTGGTTTTTGAGTGCACATAAATCATAATTACACCCAAACAAGATGGGTAGTCTACCAATGGAAACAGAAGCTAAATGTCATCAAAATTTACAATTTTTCCCTATACACATCTAGGGCAAATAAACTAAAAATTTTATGGCAAAACTGATGTTTAATTCACCCACACGTAAAATCTCAGCATGGCAGTACATATGGAATTCTCCCTTTAAGTAATATTGTCTTACAGAAATAGTTGAACTGTAAATAATTATTTTATAACTCAACTTGAGTGCATGAAATTATTAATGATCTCTTAATAAATATTATTACTAAATTATTATCTTATGTTAAAAATTAATGATATAATTAACCAAAGAAATGAATGTGGAAAATCTCGGCTTCAAAGATTTTAGCAAATGAAATAAAATAAATGATAACAAAGGTTGCAAACAGGAAAACACTAAAACACTAAAAGTTATTCCTGTCAAAGCAAAGGAAAAAAAAATTAAATGATTACCATTCAAATAATTTAGTATATTAAACTTACAAATTTTCTAATTGTGGTTTGGAATATCACAAATTATGGAGAAGATCTTTTAATAGTGCTCAAATTTATATGTTTTATTTGTTTAAATTAAATCATAACTGTGTACATTAATGCTATTATGGGGTACAATGTGCTGGTTTTATATACAATTTGAAATACTTTCATCAAACTGGTTAACACAGCCTTCACCACATTTTCTTAGTTGTTGTGTTAAGAGATTTATATTCTACTTTTAATAGATTTAACATGTACCCCAGTGCTCAAATTTTTAATTGGATGAATTAGTAGCCCTTGCCTTCTCACTTTACTTTTAATGACTATTTTCAATATTTATAAAATGGACATTTATTGAAATATTAAAAAGTTCTTATATAGAAACAATTTATTTCATGCATTTTGTCTTGTGAAAACATTTATTGAAGGAATATATTCTCATTGAAAGTGAAAGACAGTAACTGAAAATATCAAATATGTAGTTGCATCATTTTTTGAGCCTGTCAGCACTTCAGCATTTAGTAGAGGGTTTTCATAATTAATATGTAGAGAATTTGTGCTGGAATTTGTTACCAATTTAATATATATTGACTATAAAATGCTATTTGGAGGACAATCATAGACAACTTTATAAAAAATGTGTATAAAACAATAACATTGTATTTAAAATTTTCTTCAGAAGACTATCGTTGGAATAGTTTTAGAAAAAATATTGATACAAAACTGATTCAGGTACACAAATATCTTCCAATGCTAAGTTGTTTTTATTATTTCTAAAGATTTAGAAAATTAATACAAATAATTGAATGTGGATGATTATAAAGATTAAAATTTTGCTTTAATGTGGATAGATATATATATCTTTAAAGTTTTTAGAAATATATTAATTTCAAAGGTGTACCATTATAATACACCAAAATCATATTGTGAAATGTTTTAAGCAATCTCATTCACTTTACATATTTGCCAAATTTAGAACAATAAATGATATAGACACCTCATATTGAATTGGTTATTCTTGTAATTCTTTGCAAGTTTCTTCAGTCAAGATTTGATCATTTTATTTCAGATTATGCTATTGATTCTCACATTTTATTCCACTCCTCTGATTTCAATTTTCCTATTATCTGGGTATATCCTGCGTAATTCTTGTACCAAGTGTATGTGTTTACGTTGTACACACTTTTGAATGATAGTTGAAGTAAGCAAAGAATTCTTAGGTGGCATTCATTTACTATTAGCCCTTATAATATACAGTTACATTGTCTTGGAACCTTTATGGAGTTCCTGTCCACAACTATAGATCTAATTCGTGTTCCTCATCTTTCTCTCTGGCTGCTTTGAATACCTTTCTTTGCCATTTGTGGGTCAATTTAACTGTTAATTACACGTGAATTCTCTATTATTTTGTGTGGTAATCCATGGCCTGTTTTAATATGCAATTCATGTCCTTACTAAATTCTGGATGATCTCACCATCATTGTTACAAACGCTGCCTCACTGAAGTCCCTTTTATGCTGTCTTGTTAGAACTCCCATTACCAAGGGCAGCCGGCTCTACCTCCTGCCCAGGACACACCCAAACCTCTTTTGCCTTATACACGTTCACTGAAAACCCCAGAGCTGCCAAATGCTTACTTTTGAAGACTTCCCCAAAGCCAGAGCTTGCCAATAGATGCTTTTAAAGATAAAAAGCTAAGAGGAATTGTATTGTTATACTTTCTGGGAAGTTCTTTTTCATGATGAAAGGGCAACCCAGTTGGTATTTTTTCTTCCGCTTCCTCTTGCCACAAACTGAAATATAATGAGGAAGGTTTAGCAGCCTTCATTGGACTTCAGTAAAAGGCCAAGATAGTATCACAGATGAATCCGGGACATCCCCGAGGCATAGATCTAGTGTTTATTTGCTGCCTCCCTTCAAATTTATAATTACGTGAGAGCATAGCCTGCGTTTCTTCAAACAGAGTCCATGGACAGGATCTGGATGCCAATACTTTACTGGAGAGAAATGCACCGAGGGGCCAGGTCAGGGGAACGTGGCGGCCAAGGAAGGAACACGGCCACAGAAAGTGACACAGCACATTGCCACCTGTGTTCTGCTCACTAAAGACACAGAGAGACACACCAGATGCTCAGTACATTTTTTCACTTGGCGCAAAAAAACTTTTGAAAATGTGGAATAGAGAAACTTTGCACCGGAGTAGTTCAGAGAAGAGAAAATAAGGGTAGATCTTTTTTTGCCCCCTGCTCACCTGCCACCTGCCTCTCAGGAGATGGTGTGATGTCACGCACGTATGGAGGTATCGGTCAGCATCTCTTTCACACCTGTGTGACAGTGTCCAGCCCCTGGCTGGCCATTCATTAAGTTGCATCCCATTGCCTGTGGTATAATATTTTATCTGGGCCTAAACAGAAGAAGCAATCCTGACAGGTGAGTGTGGACCAAAAGAAAGAGAAAAGGAGATAGTTTGGCGAATATTCATTCCTACACGGAACTTCCTCATTTAAAATTCCAAATTCTTTTCTGAGATTTCTCAGACTTTTGACATTTTAAACTTCCTCCATACAACTTATCTCTAGCTGATACCATTGTGTTACACTTTTATTACTCATTTACTTACTGTCTTTTGTTTTCTCATAATTTGTAAGCTCTGTGAAGGCAATGAATTTTGTCGTAATACATTAATAAACTTTAGCCACAGTGCCTGGGCCTACCCCCTTGAATACTGATAAGTGTTTGAACCAGATGTCAATATCTGGTTGGTAATTTGGTCGTCTTAGATTTACCTTTATCGGGAATAATGTCAAGTGATAACTTAGTATTCTAGTGGTTAAGAAGATTAACTTTAGAGTCCAATTGCCAGAAATTAAGTGCCAGCTCTACCACTTACAGTTGTAAGTGATGTTGTGTTGTGAAAATTATCAAACCACTTTAAAATTGTTTCCTCCTCTTTCAAATGGTACTACTGGTAATGCCTATTTTTACAGTTGTAAAAAATATAGGCAATATTGTATATAAAGCATTTCCATGGGCCTGTTACCTGGTAAATACTTGATAGTTGTCATAGTTTGAATTACTGTAACAAATTACCACAGAACAGGTAGATTAAATAGCAGGAATTTATTCCCTTTAGTTCTGGAAGCTGAACTATAGGTGCCTCGGATCTGGTGTCTGCTTGGGACTGTCTTTCTGATTTAGATAGCACACTCCTCTTATGTCTTTAGAGAGAGAGAGGGTATCAGCAGGGGGAGGGGGAGAGAGAGAGAGAGAGAGAGAGGGAGAGAGAGAGGCGCTCCTGTTTCTTCTTGTGAGAGCATCAATCTCATCAGTGAGGGCTCCATGTTTGTGACCTCATTAACTCCCAAAGGTCCAATCACCTAATACCAACACACTGGGGATTAAGATTTCAATATATGAATTTTATGGAGACATAAATATTCAGTTCATAACAGTAATATTTTTATCCTCAAGGTCTAACGAAGAAAACAGAAAACACTGTTTTAATGTATGCCACTATTTATGTAGGAGATGGAAAAACTTAAAAAATGAGTGGGAAACTGGTGAGGCAATCCGATGAGCAATAGCAGGATGCTGGTGCCATTTCTTGATGTTATACACAACAAGGTGAGGCAACATGATGAGAGCTCAGGGCAGAGTCGCACGGATGGGAGCTGGTGGCTTGAAGGAGATTCAGACTCTGCCAGATGATGATGACAAGGTTATGATATGGACGACAAATATGATGCTTTTCCCCTTTTCACTCTTTTATCCTCTTATTTAAGAAACCCACTGGAAGCCAAGTGATAAGGGGGCCTTGAAAACCCAGCTTATGAGATCCGTTTACTGATTTTGTGGAGCATTAAGGAAGAAGGGGAAGAAATGGATCTGGGTCAATGCAGCCCAGTCCCTGTTCCTTATTAGTTATTAGTTTTTGGTTATCATTGCCACGATTTCAACCTTTCTCTGCTCTATTGTTCAATGCAATTTAAAGGATTTTGCTTGATTATTTGGGATCACTTACAAATTACTATGTATACTATTTCATTTTAGAATAGAAACTTGATTTACCACAATTTTAGTATAACCCAATGTTGCATTTCTTGAAGAAAATACTGAAGTATTCAAGGAATAGATGAAACTGATTCTATAAACCCATATTAGTACTTTTTAATTGAACCTTAACCAATTCAGCCACTTTCCAGTTCACCTACATACTTCTAATTTCAATGATGCTTCACTGTTATAGAATAAATCACTATTTTTATGTAAGATAAATGAGAGTCCATTTGCATTACTGACTCTTTGTATCAGGAGAATTATATGATGAAGTGTTATTGACATGATAAAGACTTTGTAACTATTTTCCATATGCCCGTTCATAGTAATTATCAATAAGTGATTCATTGTATCCAGACACCTCTGTGGGTGTGCTTTTCAAAGTTAATTTTAACATTGGGGAGTCACTATCTTTAAAATCTAGTTTGAAAATTTATCTGTGAATGTAGATTCTGTCCCCTTAACAAACAGCAAATTTTAACAAACACTGTTTAATTCATGAAATTTCATGTTGCTTTAAAAAAACCTACTTTTAAAGTTTGGAATCTTTTCTTAAGATATTTGAAAATATCCATTGGTATATAGGACATTTCATTAGAAACCTTTTCTTTTTCCAGGTTTTAAATAACAGTCAAACCTATGAAAAAAGCATTTTCTTTATTAAATGAACCTATTCTATTTCTGAAATGACTGCTTTTTGCAATGAATAACACTGGTATGGTTAAAATTTTTGCATGTTTAAATATATAATAAATATGTAGATAGATAAAATCTATATAAAGCCCAATTTAAGGCCAAGGTAAGGTCATCAACATATTACACATTCTCTCTGGTGTTGTAGACCCCTTTATTTTACTTATTGCACAAATACATTGTTTAAAAATGTGAAGCTCTTGCGTTACACACCTGATAATATATTTACAGGATAAAGAAGTAGAAATTAATAGCAGCTCCAATTTCTCCTGTAAATTAAAATTTATAGGACTGATATTTTGTTAGAATAGCTACAACTTAGCCAGTGCGGTGGCTCATGTCTACAATCCTAGCCACCTGAGGGAGGCTGAGGTGGATGGGTCACTTGAGCTCAGGGGTTTGAGACCAGCCTGAGACAGAGTGAGAACCTGTCTCTACTAAAAATAGGAAAAACAGCTAGGGGTTGTGGCAGGTGCCTGCAGTCTCAGCTACTCAGGAGGCTGAGGCAAGAGGACCACTTGAGCCCAAGAGTTTGAGGGTGTTGTGAGCTATGATGCCTCAGCACTCTACCTAGGGTGACTGAGTGAGAATCTTACTCAAAAAAGAACAAAAAAGTTAAATAAAAGAAGAATAGCTACAAGTCATATTTATACATTATAAATAAATCTCTCTCTAAGTTACTTTATAAATCCTCATGTAATGTCTATGCCTTTCTTTCTACTGGGATATGTATACTACCAGATGTTTTGAATATTTCCTGAAAATTATTGAAAATTAATGATATACAGTGCAATATCTTCCATCATCCTTTACCTCTTCAATTACTATACATATATTCATAGGGTAAAGAATAAAGGATCTGAAAATAGTTTTGGTCCAAAGTTATTCCTGAGTGAGAACACCACTCATAAAGCCATGAACAAAGTACTTAAAGCCACATTTAAAGCAAGGTCACAGATAAGAGACAAATCTACGATTTATTTTTTTAAAAAAATCAGTGAAAACAGAACCATGAGAGGAAATCTAGAGAGCAAGGAATGTGTGTCATTAGCAATCAATGAGCTGTGCAGGAGTAAGAATAAGAATATTATTAGAAGAGGATGTAAGGGTCTGTGCTGCAGATTGCTTCGTGACTCCGGGAAGATTTTAAGCCTTATCTAAAGCCAGGTAAAATTCTCCCTGAATATGGGTGAGCGTAATTCTGCAGAATGACATGTTCACTATCCAGCTGACATAATGAAGATTTTGTTAAATCACATGCATTTGTAATCTGATCTTTACGGATTCCACCAGCGAGAGGAACTGGATCCAGTTATCTTGTTGCTAGTTGAGCAGAATCTAAATGCTGCCTAGGAAACCAGTTGTTTTATTTTTACTCTATGTGGCTTATTTGTATCCTTTAAAGTGTTGTCCACCAGGTATACAGTGTAAGCTGGAAGTGTGAACCACAGGTTTAATTCTAATGTTTCTAGTAGTAACATGGGAAGAAATAAAACAAATAAGTGGAACTAATTGTAATACTACATCATATTTAACCCAATGTGTAATAAGTATAATTTAAGTATTCAATGCGAACGTTCTTTCAAAAGTATTACATTAAAATTCTGTGTAATTTTGTGTATTTTCATAGTAACCCAAAGTGCGGCAATCCGAGTCCAGAATTAACGGAAGAACTACAGGCCTTCTCTGGTGTTAGACATTCAGAAGGGAGGGTCAGGAATTGTTTGCCATTTTCTCAAATGTTGTAAGTGACTATCCGAGAAAATTCAAAGAAACACAATACAGGGCAAGCCCCAGAGCATCTTTGCCCAATGTTCTTGGGCAAATGACATTCCAAGTTGATGTGAGCTCTTGTGCCCTCCAATCTCTCGCTCACCTGAGCCAGTTCCAGGGGAGCCCCTGTCATTTGCTATGTTAGTTTGCTCAGGCGGCCTAACAGCATACGGGTCCAGAGCGGCTGGATCTGAGGGGAGGATCTGGGGTCTCCATCCTGGGGGTGTTGGTGCAGAGGAACCAGTGGGTTGGAGGGTTGCAGGGAGCAGCAGGGGGCTGGACAACTGCTGAGGGGGACACCTGCAGGTCACCAGCTCTGGGAGTGCAGTGGTGTCTCCGCCAGGGCTTCTGTCTGCCTCCCCTTGAATGTGTGGCTGAACAGTGACGCCCCCATTACCCAGTCTTGATCAATCTCCTATAAGTTCAGTAGGCCTGGGCATGTTCATGAATGGACTGTATCCATTCATTAATATATTCATTCACCATGCCTTTAGCTAAAGGGACTGTATCCATTCATTGATATACTCATTCATCTTGTCCCAGAGGAAGGGTTGGAATCCGTTCATTTGTTACCAAGTCCTGGCCAAATGTAACTACAAAGGACCCATGAGACTGTAGCTACCTCTAGACATAGAACTCAGGCAGAGAGATTTTCTGACTTGAGTTTTTCCCTCTGCTAGAAGCTCTGGTGCCTTCTCTGTATTCTTTTCTGTAAAATAAATCCAGTCATACCGCTGTCATCCATGGATTCATTCTTCACATCCTCGAGACCAAGGACCTACTGACGAAGAAATTCTGGAAACAATACCACAGACTAGAGGACGTAAACAACAGAAATTCCTCTTCTCCTGGTTCTGGAGGCCAGAAGCCCAAGGCCAGCGTGTCCGCAAGTTTGTTTTACTTTGGATCCCGTCCTCTTTGTCCTGCAGATGACCAGGTGTTCACTGTGTCCCGCAGGGTTTTTCCTCTGGACCTGTCTGTGCCCTCATCTCTGCTCTTCTTACAGACATCAGTCACACTGGGTTAGAGCTGCCGGGAGGACCTCATTTTACCTTCATTACCTCTTTGAAGACTCAGTCTTCCCATACAGTCATCTTCTGAGCTATCAGGCATAAGATCTTCAATCTATGAGTTTGAAGGGACACAGTTCAGCCCTGTGACATTTGGACAAATAAAGAGTTTCAACGAATTTACTTCATATCAATGACTGACTCTGGATGATTTTAATTTTAAAACTCAATTTTGAAATTGTGTTAGAAAACAGGCTATAAAATGTCTATATTCAAGTAAGAAAGATGGTATGAACAATTGAGTTTTAGGATACTATTTTTAAAATGGCTGTGTTAACAAACAGATTTGACTCCAGAGAAAGCACAATGATTGTTCAGGTTGTAAAAACCAGGGTCTTTGTGGGATTGTTAAATTTTTGAATGGGGCAAGAACACTAAGCAGAAAAAGTCAATGCTGGCCTCGCCATTTTGAGGCCTACCATCTAAAGAAAGTATTAGGGACTCAGCGCCTGTGGCTCAACGAGCTAAGGCACCAGCCACGTACATGTGAGCTGGCGGGTTCGAATCCAGCCCTGGCCCGCCAAATAACAATGGTGGCTGCAACCTAAAAAAAATGGCCGGGCATTGTGGCGGGCGCCTGTAGTCCCAGCTACTTGGGAGGCAGAGGCAGGAGACTCACTTGAGCCCAGGAATTGGGTTGTGAGCTGTGATGCCATGACACTCTACCCAGGGTGACAGCTTGAGGCTCTGTCTCAAAAAAAAAAAAAAAAGAAAGAAAGAAAGTATTAGATTAATTGAAAGAGTAAGTGCTAAGGAGTGGAAGATGTAGAAAGGTAGACTTTAGTTCAACATGAAAAAAAATGCTTTTTACTCGTCAGATTGCAGCTGCCTTGGAATAAGTAGTTCATTAAAGAAAGTGTTCAAAAAACAAGTCATCATAAATTAGAGATGTTACTGATGACCTTTTGTGTGTGTAAATTCATTTCATAAATAGCTACTGAAACTATGACTTTTTTGCAGTGTTTAGATAATAAGAGTTCGGAATAAACAAAACATACTATGTCTTAATAAAGTTTTTAAGTTAATATAATTTCTTAAAAATTGGACCAGATAAACTTAAATGTCTCTTTCTGCTCTTCATTTGATGAATCAATCTCTTAGCACCTTTATTGGGGAATAATATACATGCACTAAATGTCATTTACTTAATTTTTACAATTCAATGAGCTAGACAGTTTTATCCACCACTGAAACACTACATGGATTGCGGGATCTTTCCAGAACTCCCCAAAGATTTCTTATGCAACTTGACTATTCATCCTCCCTTGGCTTCTGGCCCCTGGGTGGAACTGATTTGCTTTTAATCATTATAAATTTGTTTGCATTTTTTATAAATGGAATCATACACAAAATACCCATTGTGTTTTATTTCTTGCACTTAGCATAAAGATTTTGAAACTCATCAAGTTGGAATCATTGTAAGAAATTTCTTCCTTCTTAAATTGTTGAATAGTATTCTATTACTGTATCAATTTACATCGTGATTACCCCATGACATTAAGATTGGTCTTATTTTTATCTATTGTCAATAAAGTTATGACCAATATGTACAAATATTTATATGGACCTAGGTGTTAATTTCTCCCGGCTTCTCTTTGTAAGTTCCTATTAAATGTTTCTTTCTGAGAAACTTTGTACATCAGTCTCTTTCTAGGGCCTTTCAGCTTCCTCAGCTTTAGGGATAGTTTTGCCTTTACATGATCACTACAGAACAGCAAAGAAAATAATTAACAGGGTGAAGAGACAACCGGCAGAATGAAAGAAAATATTTGTGAACTATTCACCCAATAAAGGAATAATATCCATCATACACACAGAACTCAAAAAACTCAAGAGTAGAAACCCAAACAATCCAATTTAAAACTGAGCAGATGAGCACAGCAGATAGCTCTCTGAGGAAGACGTACCAATAGTCAACAGCATATGAAGGAATGTTCGACACCACTACTCACCAGGCAAATGCAAATAAAACCCACACTGTGGTATTATCTCACCCAAGTTAATTTTAATTGGGATTGCATTAAATCTATAGTTTGCTTTTGGTAATATGGTTGTTTTCACAATATTACTTTTTTCAATCCCAAATATGGGATGTCTTTTCATTTTTTTGTGTGTTCTCTTTATTTTTTTTTCATAAGTATTTTATAGTTTGCCACACAGAAATCCTTAATATCTTTAGCTAACTATAACTCCTAAGTATATTATTTTTATTGGTAACTATAGTAAATGGGGTTACATTTCTTGATTTCTTTTGTTGTGAGTTCACTGTTGGTATATAAAAATACTACTAATGTTTGTATACTGATTTTTAACCTTTCAAATGTACTGATTTTTATCAATTCTAAGAGTTTGTTAGTGAGGCTTTTTTATATATAAGACTGTATCATGTGAAAACAGGGACAATTTGACTTCCTGCTTTCCAGTTTGGGTGTCCTTTCTTTTTTTCTTTTGCCTAACTGCTTCCAGTAGGACTTCAGTACTAAGTTGAATAAAGGTGGTAAAAATTGTCATTCTTTTCTTTTTCCAGATCTTGGAGAAAAACATTTCAAATTTTCCCTAATCAGTATAATGTTGGCTATGGGTTTGTCACATATGGCCTTTCATGTGCTGGGGTATTTTCCTTCTAACTTGTTAAGAGTTTTTATCATGAAAGATTTTTGAATTTTATCAAATGTTTTTATGTGACTATTGCATTAATTATATGGTTTTTGTTCCTCATTCTGTTGCTTATTAAGTGTTAATAGGTTAAGTGTTAGTAGATTGTATGTGTCCAGGAATTTATCCATTTCTCCCAGTTTTTCTAATTAATTGGCATATAGTTGCTCATAATATTCTCTAATTATCTTTAGAGATTCCACGGTATTAATTGCAATGTCTCTTTTCTCACCTCTGATTTCATTTATTTGAATCTTCTCTCTTTTTTATTAGTCTGATTAAAGGTTTGCCAACTTTATCTTTGCAAAAAAATCACCTTTTCATTTTATTGATCTTTTGTATTGTTTTAGTCTAAATTTCATTTATTTTTGCTTTAATTTTTATTATTTCTTTACTTCTACTAATTTGGGGTTTTGTTTGTTCTTTCTTTTTAGTTCTTAATAAAGCATCATTAGGTTGATTACTTAAAGCCCTTGTACTTTACTGATGCGGGTATTTATTGCTGTGAAGGCTGAGAGAGGTGAGGAGGCTTCAGGACAAAAGTTTGATGCTAACACAGGTTGGTTCCTGAGATCTGAGAAAGAAAGTCATCTCCATAGCATGAAAGTACAAGGTGAAGCATTCAGTGCTGATGTAGAAGCCACAAGTCATTACAAAGATCTAACTAAAATCATGAATAAAGGTGAAAACGCAAAATGCCAGATTTTCAATGTAGGCAAAACAGCCCTCTAATTGAAAGAAGATGTCATCCGGGACTTTCATAACTCAGGAGGGTTCAAAACTTCGAAGGACAGTCTGGCCCTTTTTTAGGGGCTAACACAGCTGATAACTTTAAGTTGAAGTCAATGTTAATTTAGCACCCTGAAAATCCCAAGACCCTTAATAACTTTACCAAATCTTCTCTACCTGTATTGTATAAATGGAACAACAGATTCTAAAAACTTATTAAAAAATAAATGAACATCTAGAACATCTATTCTGTAGCACTGGATCAAAGAGTAATTTTGGCTTTCAAGTCTTATTACTTAAGAAATACTTTTTCTAAGGCTCTAGCTACCTCAGATAGGAATTCCTCTGATGGATTCGGGTGTGGTAAACTTCAAAGCCTTCACCATTCTAGACACCATTAAGAACATTCATGATTGGGAGGAGTTAGACTTTCATAGGTGACTTCAAGGGGTCCAAGACTCCAGTGAAGGACATAACAACAGACGTGATGGAAATAACAGAGGTCTGATATTAGAAGTGGAACATGCAGCTGTGACTGAACTGCTGAAATCTTGTGACAAAACGGAATGGTGGAGGAGTTGCTTCTTATAGATAGCAAAGGAAGCAGAGGTTTCCTGAAATAGAATCTACTTTGGACGAAGATGCCAAGAACATTGTTGAAATGACAACAAAAGATTTAGAATTTTACCTATATTTAGTTGGTAAAGCAGCCACATGGTTTGAGAGGATTTTCTCCAATTTTCAAAGAAATTTTACTGTGATAAAATGCCTGTCAAACAGTATCTCCCCTTAAGGAAAACTATTCTATGAAAGGTTTAATCAAGTGATGTGGCAAATTTCATTGTTGTTGTTATCCTAAGAAAGCAGCCACGCCCAACTGTTCACCTCTTGCTCTAATCAGTCAGCAACCATACTAGGGAAAGTCTCTACCAGCAAAAGGATTATGACTCATTAAAGGCTCACGTGGTCATTATCATTTTTAAGCAATATTTTAAAATTAAGGTATGTACATTGTTTTTAGACACTGTGGTATTGCACACTTAATAGACTTAATATAGTGTAAAAACAGCTTTTATATGCATTGAAAAACCAGAAAATTTGTATGACTCACTCTACTGAAGTGATCTAGAATGAACCTGCATTATTATTACCTGAGGTAGACTAGAAACTCAAGGACACAGTTACAATTTTTAAGCCATTATCCATATTTTAAATAAAGAATAATAGTGTTTTATATTCTCTGACATATCTACCATTTCTGAAATTTCTTTGTTTATTCCTGAATATATGAATTTTTGCCTAATAGGCGTTTTTCTTCTATTCTAAAGAAAATTATAATGTCTTTGCTATAGTGCAGGTTAGTTTAAGATTATCCTCTTTAAGTTTTCTAAAATGTGTTTGACCTTCATTCTTGAAGGCTATTTTTTTTCATTTATTCTTGAATGATGGCTTCTCTAGAAATCAACTATTAGGTTGAATATTTTGTTTCCCATAACACTTTAAACATAGTGTTTCTCTGTATTCTAATCACCATAGTTCTAATGAGAATTCCGTGGTTATTCAATTCACTGTCCTCTGTGAATTATGTCCTTTTTTGTCTTTGTTGTATTATAATAAACAATGTTTACTAGACACATTTAGTGCTCTGTGCCTATCCCTTGGCCTACCTCTGCTTTTAGATGTTATTAATGTGGACATTTTCTCCACACATAGGACATAAACTCATCTGCTCTCTTGTTCTGTTTTATTTTGTTTTGTTTTGTTGGTTTTTTAGCCTCAAGACTTTGAAATCATGATTGGTTATTCTTTAGCATTGCAGATGGACTGTGCTTCAGGGGACTAAGCCCTGGAATGTCCTTAACAATTGCCAGTATCCAATGTACTCAGCCCCTCTATGAAGCTAATTTAAAGATCTCATATGAAGGCTATAACCTAATTATAGGACAAGAATATGAGAAAAGGGGCAAGGGAGGGGTAGGGGGGTTAAGGTGGAGGGAGGGCATTTGGTGGGACCACACCTACGGTGCATCTTAGAAGGGTACTGGCGAACCTTACTAAATGCAGAATACAATTGTCTTCATACAATAACTAAGAAAATGCCATGAAGGCTATGTTAATCAGTTTGATGAAAATAGTTCAGATTGTATATGAAACCAGCACATTGTACCCCTTGATTGCACTAATGTACACAGCTATGATTTAATAATAAAATCAATAAAAAAATTGCCCTAATCTCATGTCTTTAAGGATAAAATCAGATTTATTTAATTTCTCCAGAAGTTCCAATGAGGATGAGTCCCAGTTGGACATAATAATGACCAGCTTAGTATTGGACGTTTATTTATTACATTTTTTTCCTGGTCTCACTTGTTTACTTGCTCCACATTGGTGTTTTGGGGCCAATTTCCAAATAAACTTACCGCAAGTAAATCTTCATTTTAGGATACTTTTAGAAGAATTTAAGCCAATGGAGGCCTTCTTGGTCTCATTTTCTTCTTAAAGCTTTATCCTTCATATGGGAACAAAAGCCTTTTTGTGACCCACCCCACCCGCCCACACAGGATGGAGCAGACCTGAGTCACATGACATATACAATATATAGGGTTGCATCTGGCTTTCCTCACTCAGCAAAATGCTTTTGAGGTTTATTCCACTGTTACATTTGTCACCAGTCATTCTTTCTATTACCTTTATATTTCTTTGTAGCATCCTCACTCACTCTACTGAAGTGGTCTAGAATGAACCTGCATAAACTGCATAAACTGTAGCATCCCACAGGTAGCATATGCCACAGTCTACCCCATTAGCAGCTATCCTAATGTTTGAGGGACTTTAGAAAGACCCCCAGTTTTGACTTTTATGAGTTAAATTGCTATTAATATCAATGGACAATATTTTGGGGGGGGATATATTTTTATTTTTCTTGGGTCAATACACAGGAGTCTAGTTGCTATTTTAAGTAATATAACTATGTTCAGCTTCTTGGAAAATGTGATTGCCTTTTTCTCATATTCTGACTCTGAGTTTATCATCCCTTACTCAGAAATCCTGACCTCATTCCCATTCTAATTCTAAAAAAATTAGAATTTCTGTTGGTGAAAAGCAATCAGCTAGCTGCTGATTAGTAAATAAAAATTATATGCCATGGGTGTTTCACTACATGCTGATACCAGTCTAAGTGATGTCGTTTGAACCACCCTGGAGAATTATTTTGTATGGTATTGGATAAGTACATATTTACTTACCAGACTTTGGATTTTTAAATATTATTTTTTTGATTATCTGTCCCATTCTTTAAAAACAATCACACAATAAATAAACCAAAGTGAATATTACATTACACTTTACATTAGTAACATTTAGAAAGATGTTTGCTGATGGTTTTGAATTTGTGTGTGTGTTAAGGGTATGGCTATAAAATTAAATAATATCAGCTGATTTTTATTTGTTTCACTGCCAGTTCTGACTGTAATATTTTCTGGGTTTCTAAAAATGTGTACTCTTTCAGGCTGCTAGACTGTTCTATTCTGTATACAAATGACTTGCAATTCAGGCGGACAGAAAATTCACTATATGTTTATACTCACATGATGGGGGCCCTCCTCTGGTTCACAATTCAGTAGTAATAAGAGCTAATATATACTTCTTCATTTTTTTAATTTTTATTAAATCATAATTGTGTACATTGGTGCAATCATGGGGCACAATGTGCTGACTTCATATACAATCTGCATTTTTAATCCTCGGAGTTCCTGGAGCTGACCTTATAGGAAAATGAGTGAAATGAGTGAAGTCTGTTTTCATTCAATATTTATTCTATTTATTGAGTTATATTTTCTCTTTCCCTTATGAAAACCTTTATTGGAGAAATACTTTGAGGAGCTTATCAACCATAATCACTTCAATTATTATTGTGCCAAAGGGAATTTGCTCTTAACAGAAGTTAATGGAATAAAGCAATAATAATGATGAAATTTTAGCTCTTTTAAATTGGTCGGAGAAAGGCTCTTTGGGAAAAAGGAGTGCAAAAAAAAAGTGAAAAGGAATGATGCCTTTAGAAATACGACATTCTGGAAATTTCCCCCTTCCTAAGACAACTCAAAAGGAATTCTATGCTGAACCATTTTCCTGACTCTGTTCTTGCCTTAAAAACTGAAAAGAAAAATTGAATATATGCAAAATTAAATGGAGTGCACAGCCATCACCTGCTTTAATTTATCAGTGAATCACCATTATTTGGTTATGATGTCTAAGTTAGTATTAAATATTAATATCTGATACAAGATGGTTAGCTCTTAGTAGATTCAAGGCAATGGAGACTTGACTGTTCATTAGACAATGTAGTATTATAAAGCTCAAAACATAAAATAGAGTTCAAATAATAATGCACTGGTTTAAGCAAATTCACTTATATGTTTTCTATAACCAAGAAGAGTTGGATAAGTATTAATGGATTACTTCTATATTATTTTTAAAAAATCATTTGGATATAGTGAGACTTCCAACATTGAAAGGGGGGGGTGAAAAACAATGCTAAAAACTAATCCTTTATATTCTGCTTGCCAGGAAATGGAGGAATTATTAATTTTTTAATATATCAGTTTCAAAATATAAGAATGACAAAATGAATTTAGAAATTTATAAAGTTTCTTGATATTTGTCATCTAGGAAAATAAATAACTTGTTTGGGTCCTGAATATAAAGGGAAAACAAGAAATAAGAATTTAATCGAAGAATGTACCATTCTGGTATTTCCTTGTTAACTTTAAACTCCTATGCTGAAGCAATCCTTCCTGCCCCAGTTCCCCAAGGAGCTTGGAATACAAGTGTGAACCATCACACCCGGCCAATTAGAAATAAATATAGAGGTGGGGTCTTGCCATGATGCCCAGCCTGCTCTGGAACTCCTTGCACTTGCTGATAAAGGGACAACAAAGCAACAAAATCCTTGGGATGTTGTAAGCCTGGGGAAGGGAGCCTCTAATCCTGTGGAAAGGGATTTCCGTAGGTTTTGGTTCCCCTTATAGCTGGGACAATAAGAAATCCCCTATTATCTAGCCAGCTCTATGTCTGTGGAAAGCAAGTGAACACCCAGTGTTTTTTTATAAACAGTCTGATTATTGCACAACACTGATACACTTCTCTAAGAAAAGACCATTTTACCCCCTCTTAAGTCCCCAAAATAGGATTTGTGGGAAAGCTTCCTTGCCTGTCTGTCTCGACTCTACCCACTTCTGGACTGCTGTGACTCAAATCCCCGCTCCTCTGTACACCACCTCTCATCTTCAGCATGTTACTAGCTCAGTGCCTCAGTTTACTCACTTGTAAAGTACAAATAGAAATACCTATCTCACAGACTTTTACATACTCTAAATGATGTGAAAGATTTGAGAAGAGCACTGCCTGTATATTACATACTCAATAAAAGTTGCTGTTTTTATCAATTTATACAAATTTGATCACTAAGCATTTGAAGTATCAAAAAGCAACACTTGCTGACTGAGATAAGAGTTGAATGAAGCCTTTCACTTACTGATCACAGATATTGACTCTGCACCGTGCCTTGTTTCAGATATTTAATCCTCAAATAATCATATGCTTCAAAAGATGAAAAAACTGACATCCTGACCAAATGTCTAAGGTTTCACAGCAGATAACAGATGGAGGAGGGGATTTCAGGAGCATTTGACTCCAAAGCTCTTATAGTCTTGTTATTCTATCTCAGAATCTCTGCTCCTCCTTTTGTTTTCTGGCTCATACCCAATCAGAATGGTTTTAAAGCACATTGGTTCCCATGTACATGCCCAAAGGTACTCTTGGAGAATTATAGTTGCCTAGAAAATATGTGCATATCTTCTTTACAATCCTCCTTATATATACACAGAAAAAAATCTATATAAAACACATATTTCTTCCAATGTTTACATTCCAATGGCAGGTATTCATGTGGAGATATAAACAAGCATTCCTCTCTTCACTAATATAGACACATATCCAGAAGCATATTAGAAAACTAGTAGATAAAGCAAAAGTCAATCACATCATATGTACTTACAGTTCAAGGGAAATGATACAACTCAAACTTGACCATGAAGACCCTGTGGCCATGGAAAGTTAGCTTTGAATCTAGTTTGCTGTTGGAGTTTTGAGGGAAGTGACTGATCAACGACTACGGGGAGTAGGAATAAAACTTACACTCTTGGTGAGAGCATAGAGAATTCTGCAGAAGACCATGGGGGAGAAAAACAGACATTGTTTCCTGAACTAAGAAAGTACCAGAAGTGAAAACAATGGAAAAAAAAAACATCAATTACAAAATCCTAGAACACAAAATCAAGCTAACAACAACCAAGAAAGCTCAAGTTTGTGATTAGATATGGTCTGATCTTGGTTCTAGGTCTATGGAGTGGAATTCTTTGAGTTTTCTCCATGGGTGAGGACAAAGGAAATTTGGCTAAGTCCATAGCACCTCTGTGTTCAAGTGGTGTGAGAACCATCCCATCAGCTCCATCCCAGCAGGAAAGCGATTCAGTAGCCTCAGGGCCAGTAAAGCAGGCTCTGCTATAGGAATTCAGCAGCTTCCACAATCATAGACCTTATAACTAGCACCCTCTTTGTAGGATTACTGTGAAAGTCCTTGGCTGCTGCCTTCCAATCCTTGTGGGACTCAGAGGATAACAGATTTTTAAGAGAATACAGCAGGTATCTATACTTTACATCAACAAACCAAAGTAAAGGAATAAACTCAGCAGAACTGATATCCCTGGGGCCCAAATACAAAGCAGTTTAATCTACTTGTACACTGACTGGCGTTGAGGCTCTTATAACCCAAGGGAGCAGTTTCTATAAACATGCTCTGCACTATTGTCATAAATATTCTTTACATTGCACATATATTCACTTGAGCCAAGGGTCAGAGGAGTCTCCTACTACAACCTAGAAATTATCCATGAAGGACTGATAATCTGGGCCTGCATTTGAGTCCCAGGATGATGTGCAGAATTACATTTCAATATGATTGGTCTCCTTTGTAATCCTGTGCATTTAATTTAATGCAACCAAAATCAATATTCTGAGAAGGGATTTGCAGGCTTTGCCCAACTATCAAGGGACAATGGCAATAAATACTGAAAGTAGGAAGAGAAATTGTAGCTATTACAGATGCAGTTTGAACCTTAAAATCCAGAAGTGGTAGGTAAGACAGGATCCCTGACCACCTAGGAACATGTCCCAGTAACACAATTCTTCCTTTAAAATGATGGCTTTTCCCACTGTAAACATAAAAGGCATTTCTATTATCATTCCAAATGCTCTGTATGCCATGTTTACTTTGATGCCTCTATCTTATGTGAAATGAATATTCAATTTATTTCAGAGAAAACATTTTTTTAAATTGTCACATTATTTATTCTACTATATCTGCTTATTAGATTTGTAATAGCTCCCCAGAGATGGTGGAAAACATTCATGAAATTAATTTAAGCATCTATTATTTTTCACACATGTCAAAATAAGTCATATCAGGGAAAATATTGCATATTTCTGACCTGATTATAATTTCCAGTATCGTATATCATCGTCAGTGAATACTAATTGCTGCTAACTGGCATTTGATTGAAGTGGTAAAAAGGTGGATCCATTCTGTCCCACTAATTGATTCAAGTTGGGTCATAGCCAAGTATTATAACCTAAATGTCCAATAATAAGGAAATGATTAATTGAATCTCAGCACATCCATATGACAGAATAATGTGAAACATTATTCATACTTCTAAAGTATTTAGAAGAATACTTAGTAAAATTGGGAAATGCTTATAATAAATTTACTCTCAGTACAAGGAGAATAAAATCATACTCATCATCCTGAATTCTAAATTATCCTGCATAACTCTTATTTCCTATCTTAGACATCTGTCACTTGGTCATCACACTTCACCTATACTGATCTTTATTTTTCTGTCACATCTTAGGAATTTTCTGCTGTGTGTGGAAGGCTACTCCTTACATCTTTACAAGAATAATGCCTCTTGTCACTTAGAAGGTCCTTTTTTAACAATGCATTTTCTTTCTAATATATCACGTGATTATATTACTTAGTGCTTCTCCCTATATGATACTGCCCTACTTATGTTTAGTTTATTTTCTACACTTCCTCATAGAATGCATGCTTCATGAAAGCAGTGACATTCGTTATCTTATTTATTCTTTCATTCCCAGTGTTGGCACTTGGTAAAGGTAAATACAAATTCTATGAATAAATAAATTAATAAACTGGTAATTTTTTAATTTAAAAGTAAAAATGCTTATTAGAATTGTAAAAAATATAAAAGAGTAAAAAAGAATTCAAAGTTACCAATAATGACTTTACCTGGAGATTAATGAATATAGACATGGTGATATAGGTCAGGATACAGGCAGGTAAAGACTATGTGTATGGCATTTGTGGTCATCTCGTAGCTCAAGTTCCTCTCTGTCTCTCTGCTACACCTTTAGTTTTGGACATTTGAAGAATGAATCTATGGACCACTCAAGTAAGCAAAAGGACAGGCTTCATTAATAGACAGAGAAGATAAACAAGGAAGCCTCTGCTGCAGAGAGTATGGGACCTGAGCAGGTGACCCATTTGGGCCTTCCGTGTAGGGGTTTACATACATCTTTTCATACCCTGCAGGCAAGGGGAGTTTGGGGAGATGGAGTATATGTTTGGAATATGTCACAACCATTTGGTGCCAGAGGTCTGTGGGCAGAAATGACTTTCAAAAATGCCCCTGTGCAAGAATATGGTCCGTCCTGAGCACGTGTACTTCAGGAGGGGCAGCTACTTGTTTACAGTATTCTCTGCTCCAGGAGAAGTGGCCCAGATGGGATACTGCTCAGGTTGGATTATGCACCTGTTTGTACCTCGAGATGGAATTCGGGATGAAGCTGAAGTCTGAGCCTTCCTTAGGCCCAGAAAATGGGGGTCCATGTCCAGCTCTGACCAGAGAACCCTGCATCAATCAAACTGTACCCCTCTTTTGCTCTTCTTTTTCTTACATTCTTTTCTCTTCTCCCACTGATAAAACAAAATATATTTTCCTCATAGACCCATATAGTATTTGGTGATGATTTTCTGAATATCACTCCAAATAATTTGTAAGTGTATTTCTTTGCCAAAAATAAAAATCCCAACCAAATGCTCTCCCAAAGAGGGATTTTGGTATTTCTTTTTTTTATTGTTTGTTTTTTTGTACTTCCAAAACGTGAAATAGATCACAATGTGGGGACAGTACTGAGTGTTTCGGGACAGATAGGAGATCCCATTTTTCCTTTTTTCTGAGTCAGAGAACACATGTCTTCAGAAGGAAGTGACTTCACAGCTAAGACTTGAATGTGCTTAAATCAGGCACACCAGATTTATAAGGTTGGCGATCCATTGGGTGGGCAAGGAAAATTTCCAAACAGAGAAAACTACCATATGTGCAGAGTCTCTGAGTTGAGAAAACATTGAACTTTAAGAGAAATAAAAGCTGTTCCTTGTTTCTGAGAGAAGTTTTGAGGTTGGAGATTCTGTAGGCAGAATCTAGATAATTTGGGCATAGGACTTAATATAGAGGACATAGAGGCCTTTAAATGTTTCCAGCACAGAAAACTTAATGAGTTTTATATCTTAAAAAAATAATCTTAATGACTCATGGAGAAATATGGAAAGAAAAAAAATTTATCTTCTGTGGCTATGCAAATAGACAACAAACATTTTTTCCTTACTATAGAAGACAAGGAAGCTTATACAGGTTGTGGATTTATGTTAGTTACTCAGGCATCTGGCAAGAATGAAAGAGAAGAAAGAAAATAGGCATCAAGTCTCCTGGCTTGCTGCTGCCTGTGGGACTCTTATTATCAATGTTTAAAGTTACCTTTGCTTATTGTCATGCTGTCACTAAATTAGGCAGAATGGGTC
This sequence comes from Arctocebus calabarensis, assembly GCA_963573935.1. Taxonomy (NCBI): domain Eukaryota; kingdom Metazoa; phylum Chordata; class Mammalia; order Primates; family Lorisidae; genus Arctocebus; species Arctocebus calabarensis. Next base: position 9,848 of record CAUYON010209536.1, on the reverse strand, counting down.
ACTCTGGATCAGCTGGCCAGGAGCTATCATTAAGGCCACCAAAAGACAGTCTTCTTCTTCTGCATATTAAGACTATACACATGATACCTCTTCTGGGGGTTCTTTATATGTTCAAGAAGGACTGGCAGGATCTCTCCCTCTAACGCCATCTCACTTTGCCCTACATAAAGAAAGTACTGGTGCTCTTTTCCTGTGGATTGTTTCTCCTGCTGACCAGAATCAATCTTTCTGCTCCTGTGATCAGCTGCAGACTGGTTGGCCTTGCCCTCTAACTGCTTTTGTTAGCGTTATGACTTTCAGAATTTACTAGGTGTCTGGAGTTTTCTCTCCCTTCCTTCCTTCCTTCCTTCCTTCCTTCCTTCCTTCCCTGCTTCCCTCCCTCCCTCCTTTCTTTCTTCTTTCTTTTCTTTTCTTTCTTTCTTTCTTTCTTTCTTTCTTTCTTTCTTTCTTTCTTTATTTCTTTCTTTCTTTCTTTCTTTATCTCTCTCGTTCTCTCTCTATCTCTGTCTCTTTTTTCTTTCATTCATCCTTCCTTCCCTCCCTCCTTTCCTTCCTTCCTTCTATCTTTCTTTCTTTCTTTTCTTTCCCTCCCTCCGTTCTTTCTTTCCATCTTTTCCTTACTTGCATCACTCTTCACTTTTTTTTTTGCAAACATTCATTTAGCTTTTTCACAGACCATGTTAGTAGAAGTAGAATTTTTAAAAGGGACAAGGCAGGCAAATCAAGGTAAGTGTAAAAGTCAGCATCATGTTGTAGGGATTTACATATTATTCAAATTATAGAGAGGAATGGTTTATGATTTGGAGACCATCTGTAGCCTTTTATAATCCCTTAAATACTCATTGATCTCCATAACAGGAATATAGAAAAGAAAAACAAACAAGCAAAAAAAGCACATTCCCTCTTCTCTTCAAAGCAATTTCTTGGTCTGATGCCAATTGCCTCTCACTACTCAAAACTTTCACTTCTTTCACTATTCCTGCTTCAAATTAGTTTCTATGACTGCTATAACAAGTTTATACAAATTTATAAACTTGTTATAGCAGATAATAAATTTGTTATTTTACAGTTCCAGAGATCAGAAACATGAAATGAGTCTCATAGGTTAAAATCAAAGTATCACAATAGCTGTGCTCCTTCTAGAGATTCTAAAAGAGAATCCATCCGCATCCCTTGCCCTTTCCAGGTTGTGGAGGCTTCCCCCATTTCTTGGTTTGTTGGTCACATTACTCTGACCTCTGCTTCATAATCACACACACACACACACACACACACACACACATATATATATTTTTTCTTTTTTTGAGACAGAGTCTTACTCTGTTGCCCTCAGAAGTGCAAGGTGTCACAGCTCACAGCAGCCTCAAACTCATGGGCTTAAGTGATCCTCTTGCCTCGGCCTCCCAGGTAGCTGGGACTAAGGTTCCCACCACAATCCCTGGCTACTTTTAGAGATGGGGTATCATTTTTTCTCAGGCTGGTCTCGAACTCCTCAGCTGAGACAATCCAACTGCTTCAGTCTTCCAATGTGCTGGGATTACAGACATGAACCACTGTGCCCATCCTCAATAATCGCATCTTCTGTTGTAAGGTTGTCATTACATTTCCCATGTGGGAAATCCAGGACAATTTTCCTGCCTTGAAACCCTTGATTTAATGAGATGATGTATTTTCAGGTTCTGGGAATTAAGTCATGAGGATCTTAGAAACAGTGTATTGTTCTGCCTACCACACTTTTGCATCATCAGTTTAGATCAAGTCTGACTGTCTTCATTTTTAAAAAATTTTCATTTATGCTGTAACTTTATCATATTTAAAAGCCAATAAAAGTATTACCACAACTCAGAGTTCCTGTGAAGAACAAATGTTTTGAAGTTTCTGCTACACATCAGATACTTAAGAAGCTATTAGCGTTGTGGTAAATAATATAATCATACAACCACCTATAGAAATTAAAATTGCACCTTCACCTATAGTATGGAATGTGGTAGGATTTGTGGGGTGATATACAAGAGGATTCCACAAGATATAATACTTCAGTAACTGATTCTGAGAGCATATACATGTACACTCAAGTTATGAACAATACAGCTTTTTAATTATCATCAATATTTTAGCAACTCTAGCAGAAAATGATGAACAAATTATTTGCAACGTTTCCTTCTTTCACATTTATAGCAAGATAAAAATATCTACATGCGTGTATTTTCAGTCTATTTGCTTCCTCTAGGTTAAAAAAGTTCTTACATTTTTCATTGCAATTCTCCATCTCCACTCACCTTTAGTATCTGCTCTGTTTCAGCTATGCCTTTGGGCTTTGGGGATGGAAAGGGCTTTGTTTACTCAAGAGAGAAAAAGAAAAATTGTGTTAGAGAAAAATAAGTATGAGGTCAGAGTTGCAGGAGGGAAGGGAGATTTTGAGGAAATCATTGTGATTCAAGGGAAGGATGTTGCTAATGACAGAAATATAAAATGTTTTAAAGATTTTAGAGCAAGGTGAGTATGTTTCTTACCCTTTGACATTATTTGAGAGATGCTTATAATTATTATTTCTTTTCATTACTTCCAGTTGCTTGATTCTGGTTTTTTTTTTTTTTTTTGATCCAACTCCATGCTTGTTTCAAGCCATGGCTCAAGCCATGTAAGTTTCATTCTGTTTGAATTACACACTATTCAGTGGGTATTTTATATTCTCTTCAAGTTTCATAAAACCATTCCATGTCATTCATACTTATCAAGCCATTTACAGGCCATTTGTCTTCTCTTCCAAAAATCTTGACTACTCCCTAATTCTCTTCTTTCAGAGGAAGAACTGACCCTTTCTCTGTTCAAGTTCACTTTTTCCAACTATTATAACAATACTATCCTTACCTGCAGTCTACAAATCCATCCTCCAAAACACACAATTTCACATCTATTTTCTTGCAAACAGCTGCCCTCATTTTTTTCTTTTCCACACACAAACTTTGTTAAAAAGCTTAAAAATAATTTACTCTCTTTCATTTCCACTTTTGCGAATGAACTCACTTTGGTAATATTTCTGACATCAATGACATATATAATGCCCTTGTGATCATCAAATCTAATAGCTGCCTTTTATTTAATTTGACTAGTATATATAAGGATATTATTTACCATGCTTTTCTCCTTTCACTATACTACATATTTCTATTTCCCCTCCCTTACCCCACTGATTATTCTTTTTCTTTTCTTTTCTTTTTTTTTTTTTTTTTGCAGTTTTGGCCAGGGCCAGGCTTGAACCTGCCACCTTTGGTATATGGGGCCAGCACCTTTACTCCTTGAACAACAGGCACTACCCTTTTCCTTTCCTTTTACTCTATCTCCAACTGTTGGTGAATCCTATAGTCTCATCTTTGATGCTTAATCCATTAGATGTCCTTAATGTGTGGTCTTCTCTTCTGCAGATTTTCTTAACACTAATGGACATTCCCAAATAAGCAAAATTTAAAGGGCCAAAGAAAACTTGTTCATTTAAAGTATCTTGGTTTTCTTATTTAATTAAATGAAGTCAATAGCATCATTATTCACTGAGGTGCACAAACGGAAAAACTCAAGCATCTTTGATAAGCCTTCCTTCAATTTCATTATCAGTTGGCTACAAAGTTAATCTTACTCTTTTGCCTGTTTTGAATAAGATCCCTCCCTGCTTCTGTGTAACTCTCTGTCAGTTCAGATTTCCTTTCCTAACTCTCTTGATTATTTAGCGTCTCTGTACTGAGTCTTCTTGTGATGTCTCTTTCCATCTGAGTCATCCTTTCCACAGATTTAAGATTTTTTTCCCTACTTTTAACACTTGGTTGAAATATTGGCCAACAAAGGATAATACATAAGACATTTACAATATGCTCAGCTGCTGTGGATTGGATATTTGTGTTTCCTCCCTCAAATTTATATGTTGAATCCTTGATTCCCAGTGTGATGAAGTTTGAAGGCAAGGCCTCTGAGAGGTAACTAGGTTTGGATGGACTCATGGGGTAGGCCCCCCTAGTGGGATGGGTTCATTTGTAAGGGGATGAAAAGACTAAAACTCTTTCTGGGTCATGGGAGGGATACAAGGAGAAGGTAACTGTCCACAGCCAGACAGTGGGCTTTCATCATAAGCTGACCATGCTGGGGCCCTGATCTCAGAGTTAGTTCCACCCTCCAGAACTGTGGGAAATAAATGCTTGTTGTTTAAGTCCAACTTTTTATGATATTTTGTTACGTTAGCCTAAGCAGATTAACACAATCACAAATTCTTTCATTTCATTATGAAGCCACATCTTATTTTAGACATACTAACTTATTTGAAAAAATGGTTTACAGAGCTAACGGGTGCTCCTATTCAAACATCAAGAAGAAACTCTCTAAAGGCTCATGAAAGCACGGCTTTGAGCAGTGTGCTGCAGCTACACTCACTGGACAGCAGCTCTGTGGACAAAGCACTTGGGCACAGACAGCAGCGAGAAGCTGGTTGAATGTGTGGCACTCCAGAGGTGCAGTCATAAATATTCGACAGCCCTCCTAGAGACTGAGAAAGGACTAACCACTGGCAATACCGTGGGGCAAAGTTTAGTTCTTCGGCATTTTTACAATCTCCATTTCCATTCCTGAAATCTTCCTCCTTTCCCTGTCCTTCTGCTTCTTTCTTTCTCTTTCCAGACAAATATGCATGATATTTCTGCATCCAAAAGCTTATAACCTATCAAAGGGCGCTTTTTATGAATGGTTCACTTGGACATTGATCCTGAATTTTTACCCAAACTCATCTACTCCCTATATTCCATTTACACAGGATAAGCAGAATAATTTCTGTGACAGAAATATACCCAAGGGGAATCTTCTTCTACGTTGTTTGTGACAAATCGTATTTTCCAAAGAGGAATGGACAGTGTATCTCATCTCATACACTTTTTTAGAACCTTGCCACTCTCTCATTAAAAGGTGGAGGTTAATCTTCTCTCCTTAATTCTGGGCAGAGTTGTGACTCATGTGTCCAGGAGACCATCCTGTTAGCTCAGACACCCACTTTCGAAGCCCTTGGCTTTCAGGTAAGCATCTAGCTGTCATGCTGGAAGAAGCTGGAAATGAGCCCATGTAGAGATAACAGACGTGGAGGCCCTGAGGCTATATTGAGTGATCAGGAGATGGATGGGGCCTTATTTAGCTCCAAATGACTTTAGTCATTTGCTGTCACAGATCCAGCCACATCAGCCTTTATGAGCCAGAATTACCCACCTGACCCCAAATTTCTGACTCACATTAAGTATGAGATTATTTTTAAAATTACTGTTTTATGTCAGTAAATATCAATAGTACCTGAAACTGTCCAAGCACAATTTTTGTTCATATATTCATTCTTCTTTTCCAATAATGGGAGAAGTTACTGCTTTTTAATTTAATTCAATTGAGGTTTTTTTCTCTCAGCAGCTTGTTTCAGGAATAAGTGGGGTTAAGGATGACTTAGTTATTACCACAAAGACAGGAGGCTGTGTTTGCCAGGAGACTTATAGCAAAGAAGAACACATGTAATAAAAAATGTATGGTCTTTCACCACTTTCACTAAAAACAGTGCTAATATAGGAAAAGCACGCTTATGGTAACAAAAGGAAAAGACAAGAAGAAAACTGAGTCCTTGACATTTCTGATCAACTAAATAAGCCAACCCTGGAAATTTCCTGCCTCTGATACATGAGGAAATCTCTTATAATGAGAAAATACATTCTGATTTATTTAAGAAATTAGATTTAAGTTTTGTGTTATTTTCTGCTTCAATAATCATACCTTTTAAAATACCTCAATGTAAATGTATATGGTAGTCAATCAAAGGTTACAATTATATTACTTACATTTTGATTTAGGGATAAGGATGCTCAGAATAATCAGAGAAAGAAAGATAATGAGAAGTGGTCAAAACAATTGAAAGCCAAGACAGAATTAGTTATAAAAATTTATCAAACTTCAAACCAACTGGATGTGTAGTCAACTATGTCAGGATAACTAAAAGAAGACAGTGTGTTTCAATTAGGAAAACCATCAAATACCATCCATGTCACTGGTTCCCACAGCCAGGGCCTTTCAGAAGGTCTAGCACAAGAGGGAGGTGAACTGAATAAAATATAAAGCACATAGATAGTATTCACATCTATGGAGTAACCCAAAACAGAGGTGAGGCCATGGCGTTACAGTGAATGAACTGGAGAAAACCAATGGAAGACATTCAACACACAGGAGGTTGAATCTGGGTTCACACCATAAAAACTTGAAAGAACAACAGGAATCCATACTAGTGCTGACTACATGAGCAGGCAATAACAATAAACTTTGACTTAGTGCTTATTTTGTGTTAGGCATTATTCTAGGGACTTTACACTTAGCGGTTCATTGAATTCTCATAAACACCCTTTGATGCCTATATATTAATCATTTCCCAATTTTCAGCTAAGGAAACAGGTGCCAAGAGGCTGAACAGTTTGCTCATGATCTTATAGTTAGTAAGTTCATTCTGAGGTTTAAACCCCATACATTCTAGCCTCAAAGCCTATGTTTTAAATTGGGTGCTATATTTTGGGGATAATTTACATTGTTGACTTTGCAAAGTCTGTCCTGCTTTTGTTAGGGCTGGCTCAGGACCTGGGAAAGAAGTAGCCATTCAGATGGCGGATATCACAGATCAAAGTCGGAGGAGATAAGGACTCCCCTGCTGTGGAAAGGGAGTAATTATGACATCGTGGAAGAATGTTCCTTTTGTTTTTGACAAAGCCATTTTAAACATAAAATGACTTGCTAAAAATAAAAAAAAGAAGATTGTGTTATAATAGGAATACGGATATAACATGTCTACAATACAATTGGGTAAGCAAGCCACAGGGGAAATGTTCTATTAGTATGAGATATCTGAGGGCAAAGAGTCAGTTTTTTAGTTCATATAAGCCTTATAGTGACAGCTTGTTCTGACTGAAGCTAGCTCTGACGAGTGGCAACTAAAATATGTTTGGATATAATTAGTGTGAGGTTTTAAGCTACTCTCAGCAGCATAATATTGTCTATAGCAGCATGCTCAAATGCCTGAATATTCAATGTATGTGGGAAGGATTAAACATGAAGATGATTCATGTGAGTAAATTGCTTGACTTTAGTTAATTGGAGCTACAGAGAAAATTCCTAGTGGTGAGTTTATTAAAAGAGAGAACAGAATGAACACTGACAAAGAAGAACATTAGTGGAAAGGATTAGGAGTCACATGGAACTGGTGAAAAAGAAAATCAGAGCAGCAAAGCCAAGGGAAAAAAAAAACCCTGGCAACAAAACGTATAAACATTTTAGAAATAGGAAGAAAGAGGAAAAAATAATCATTTTTGATTAACCTCAAAATTAGGTTCTTTACATTAAAAGAGAATATTTCCCTCTCATGCACTCACTCACAAATGTGCTCAGAATAAGAAATCTGTCTAAAGATTTCGGCAAAAGGCAGCCAACCCTTTTACCCAAGTTGAAGAACAAAATGCAAAACATCCAATCTTGAGTAAGCTACCATGGAAGAATTATTCTAAAATCAAAATTTTATTTTCTTTTTTTTCATTTTCTTTTTAAAGAAAGAACTTTTGTGTTAAAAGTTAATACATTTTGCATTCAGCATTAAATACATAATTTGAGTAATCGTAATCTGATGAATCACTCATTGGGAAGAGTTTGCTATTCAATGGGCTCAGAACTCGACAGAGGGCAGGATCCTCTGTGGTTAAAGTAGCATAACTTGTCATTGAACATGTCCCTGAAATCTGATTATCATTTCAAAGAAACATTCTCATTGGTATGGCCAGAGAGAGTTAGATGGAGGAATTTCTGCCAGAAAAATATATTTAGAGGATCCAAACAGATGAGACGGATAGGGATTAGGAAAACCACCACTTTGCTGAGATTGCCTCTGCTGTAAGAGCTTCATGGGTTTGCAGTCCGTGGACTCAGAACCACCTAGCAAATTTAAGTTAAGTCTTAGTGATGATAGAATTCGCTCACCTAGTCTACTTCTGAGTCTTCAAGGGGAGGCATTCATGCCATTCATTTATAAAAAATACTTAATATGTAAAGATTCTGAAATCATTTGATTATCATGGCAGCCATTTGTGAAAGAATATATCAGAAATAAAGAAAGATGGCATTCATTTTGGAAAATTAGAAGATTCCCCTAAGAATGGGACTGAATGAAGCTTCCACTTGATATCAGACTCAGAGCTCCGAGGGCCTGAGTTCTGCCTCCTCTCTGGCTTGGTGGCATTAATTATCAGAGAAACACTCAGTCACTGAACTAGGTAGGCCCTTGTCACCTCTGAATCTCCAGGGAGGGGCTGGAAGAGGAGAAGGATCAATCACCTCAACTAGGAGAAATGAAAGACATGTGTATAAGACCAAACTGTAGGCAAGAATTAGGCTGCTAAATCACTACAAGAAAAATAAGCCAAATTTTACAGTAGATGCAGAGATGATTTCTTATCTTATAATTGTTTTATAGACATAGAAATTTGCAGTTTAGACCATTGTAAAGGGCCTAAATGATTTACTTTAATAACCTTAACATCAATGAATGTAGTCAAGAAATTACAAGTATCTGCTTTAGTAACAGATTTGGTTATTTTCTATTTAACAACCAGTTTTAAGTGTTCAGTTTGGAGAATATGTGTTCATATGCAATTGGCAAATAAGTAAGTTCTGCTTACCTGCTTACCACCCTTCCACTGAACAATCCCTTTCTTTTTTTTTTAGATAGAGCTTCAAGCTGTCAACCTGGGTAGAGTGCGGTAGCATCACAGCTCACAGAAACCTCCAACTTCTGGGCTCAAGCAATTCTCTTGCCTCAGCCTCCCAAGTAGCTGGGACTACAGGCACTCTCCACAAGACCTGGCTATTTTGTGGCTATAGTTGTCATTGTTGTTTGTCAGGCAGGGGCTGGATTTGAACCGGCCAGCTCTGGTGTATGTGGCTGGCACCTTAGCCGCTTGAGCTATAGGAGCCGAGCCTAACAATCCCTTTCATGTAATGTCATGTAGCCACCATCACAGAATTGTACAGAGTAGTTTCACAGCTCTGAAAATCCCCTATGCTCTGCCTATTCATCCCTCACTCCCCACTAACTCCTGACTCTAATCCTTTTACTTTCTCTGTAATTCTGCCTTTTCCAGAATTTTATATTGTTGGAATCATACTGTATGTAAATTTCTCAGACTGTCTTCTTTCACTTACTGATATACTTTTAAGTTTCCTCCACATGACTTTGTGGCTTGATAGCTTATTTCTTCTTATCATTTTACCGTATGGATGTGCCATCATTTTTCATACATTAAACTATTCAAAAATATCTTGGTTGCTTACAATGTTAGGCAATTCCGACTATAAAACTATGTGTAAGTTTGGGGGTAGAGATAAGTTATTAATTCGTGGATATGTATCTAGGAGTAAAATAGTTGGAGCATGTAGTAACATGTTTGCTTCATAAGAAACTGCAAACTGTAAGTTACCGTCCAAAGGGACTTTAGCCTTGCGCATTTCCATGGTCAATGACTGAGGGTTCCTGTTGTTCCACATCCTCACTAGCAACTGGCATTGTCAGTATTTTGGAATTATTAAGCTATTCTAATATGGGTATTTTTTTTATAATTTTATTGAATCATAATTCTGTACATTGGTGCAATCATAGGGCACGATTCATATACATTCAGAAATGTTTTGATCATACTGTTACAGATAGCCTTCATGGCATTTTCTTGATATGGGTATAGTGATATGCCATTGTTTTAATGTGCAATTTCCTAATGTCATGCTGCTAAGCTTTTTAAAACATGCCAGCTTGC